>LPNX010228760.1:22133-53337 GCA_001517045.1 Pseudotsuga menziesii | reverse complement strand
ATTTCAAATTTAAATCAATTTCATTGGCTAACACATGATGACATGGAATTTGAATAAAAGTTAAAAGGCCCATTTTGAGTTGAAATTTCCTCTAATGAAAGCTGACAAGGATGACAGCGCTTCATTGCTTCCACGCAATCTTTGAAGATCGTGGGCCAGAAATAACCGGCATGTAGTATCTTTTGGGCCATTGCTAACCCAGATAAATGACCCCCACATGCTCCACTATGGGAATAATTTAGGACAATCTCCGCTTCCTCATGGGTAAGGCATCGACAAAAAATGGAATCTACCCCTCTTCGATATAATGCATCTCCTATGATTGGGTAGTTCTTAGCATGAATGCATAATTTACGTCGTTCCTCCCATGAGGAAGCTGCAGGGTACTTCAAAGTCTGGAGATATATAAGAATATCCCCATACCAAGGATCAGAGGTTGATATCAAGAAGATGTGCTCATCTGGGAATGAGTCATCTTCAACGGCTACATCTTCTTCAGTAGGAAATTCTGCTATAATTTCAGCAAAAACTAAGGACTTCTTAGACTTAGCGGACTGAAAATCCAAGTCAAACTCTTGGAGAATGACTATCCATTTGTTAAATTTTCCCCCAACAATTCGTCGGGACAAAACATATTGAAACAGATTCACATCCACCACTACTGTTGTGGTCCTTGTAAAATGTAGTGACGTAACCTCTGAACAGCATAAATAGTTGCTAAGGCTAATTTATCAACGTGGGAGTACTTGAGTTTAGGTTCAGCCAAAGCACATCTAATATAATAAACAACATGCTCTATGAGCTTATCATCCTCCTGGACCAACACTACCCCAATGGTCGACTCGGACGCGACCAGATATAATATAAAATCCCTATAATAATCTAGCGGACGCAGTAAAGGTGCCGACAACAAGGATTTTTTCAATGCCTCGAAAGCAAGTTGTGCAGTTTCATACCATACAAATGGGGTGTCCTGTTTAAGTAGGTGCATGAAACCTTTAGTAATATTGGCATAGTTAACAATAAAACGTCGAAGAAAATTAGACTTTCCTTATAGGCTTTGAAGTTTCCTGATAGAATGAGGAGGAGGCAAATTTACAATGGCCTCAACTTTTAATGGATCCACCTGGATGCCTCTATTAGAGACAATGAACCTGAGCAATCTTCTTGAATCGATACAAAATACGCACTTGTGGGGATTCAAGCAGATTTTATAATGTTTGCATCTCTCAAATATCAACCGTAAGTGATCTGGATGTTGAATCCTCTTACAAGAATGTGCAGGAAGATCATCAAGGTATGGTTCGACAATGGCTTTAATATCATGGAAGGAAAATTTCATTGCCCATTGAAAGGTTGCCCCAACATTTTTCAATCCAAAAGGAATTTTCTTATATGTGAAGGTACCCCAAGGACAAATGAAAGCAGTTTTATGTTGATCTTCCGGTTTTATTTGAATTTGATTATATCCAGAGAAACCATCCATAAACAAGAACACCTCACTTCCCGCACAAGCATCTATAATCTAGTCTATAAATGGTGTGGGATAGTTGTCCTTAGGACAAGATTTATTCAGATCTCTGAAGTCAGTACAGACGCAGATAGTCCCTTGCTTCTTATCAATAGGAACAAGGTTGGATACCCATTCTGTCAAAGCTATGGGATAGATAAAACCAGCCTTCAACAGCTTTTCAACTTCAACCTTCACATCCACCACTTTGCATGGGTTAACAGGCTTAACTTTTGTCGAACCGATTTGGCATCAGGATATGTTCGGATTTCGTGTTCAACAATCGATGGATCTATTCCTGGCATCTCCTCATATGACCAGGCAAAAACATCACGGAATTCCTTAAACAGGGCAGTATAGATAGCAATCTCTTCAGGAGAGTAGTTTGCACCTATGTATATGTTTTCCATGACATCAGGATTTATAGAGATGTTAATAGGTATAGTGGCGGAAATATTTTCCATATTCCCCTCGGCAAACAATCCTTCCCTGGGCAAGGGATTGATGGGTGTATCAACATCTTCTGACAGTCTCAAACGAAACTCTTGATTTTCTATTCTGCTTAGTTCTGGAAGAAAATAGGATCGATGGTGAAGATCCTCAAAAATCTTACCACGTCCACTCATGGCTTCCAAGATGGCTTCATCAAAAGGTGAAACCATGTCTAAACAATCCGTAGAGTGCAAATATTTTTCCACCCATGCGGGAAAATAGACTTCTTCTAGATCCTCCGAGACTGTGAGAGGATCCGAAATGGGATCAACAGTGTTTTAAGTGATAGCTTGGTAAGCTACTTCCACTGCTGATAAGGGAACCTCCAGTTTGTGGGGGGAAGGGAGAACCCAAGGATCAGTCCTATCAACAACCGTGGCTATGGACATACCCACACTAGTAGAACCAATATAGTTAACCGGGGCTGGAAGATCAAATGTGCCCATTAGTGATGTGTACATTCCAGCCCCCAAGCTTTGTGTAGCAGGTTTGACCTGATCAACCAATGGTACATCTGACTCATTAGACTCTAAATGGCCTTTTCGAGTAAAATCAAGTTGGTCAATAGTAACCAAGTTGCCCTCATGTGGAAAAACCACTACACAAAAGACGGTCGACACAATAGCGGACATCGCATAAGTCCAATTTATTCCGAGAAGCAGATTATAGTCCAAGGGTGCATCAATTACTTCTACTTCAACAGACAATGATTTCCCTACCATCTTAATTTCAAAAGTCGGTAGGATACCATGCGGATGGAAGGACCTTCCATTGAAAGCAGTAAGTAGAGTGTTTGACGAGACCAGCTCTGGGGATCCGAGAGCTTTCCAACAGGTTAAGGACATAATGCATGTAGAAGCACCCTCATCAACAATTGCCCTTCCAATGGTCTTTCCACCATGGATGACATCTATTGATAAGGCTACATGGTAAGGTGGGTGAATTTTCACATCAGAGAAATGAAGTTTTGCCATGACACTTGATGAGTCCATGCTACCTAAAGCTACTAAGAGGGCATCCCACTGGGCGGGACAACTCTGTAACACCTCTAAATCTGACATTGCACACGGGGTTTGGGCTAGATCTTCAACCACAGAGTAGTTTGAAGCAGCCCTAGAATTAGGGTTATGCAAGGTCTTCTTGAAGACACCTTTCGGTATCTTCAGCATAGTTTCAGTAGGCTTCTCAATCGTGAGAGGGTTAGAAGTTTCACCTACAGCTTTACCCTTCTCAGAAGTCTCTTTCTCATAATTTTTATTCCTCGCTTGCAACAAAGTAAAATATTGAACCATGTTGATATAGTTTGGGTCAGGGGCATTTTGAGTGCCCCCTGCTACATTAGAAGCTGAAGCAGAGTTCTGCCCTTGGGGAAAAGGATCCTTCAGGACAGTCGGTTCTTTAGCTTTAAGTAGCTTATGGGCTTGTTCCATAAGGGGACAAAGGTGAGTAAGGTGGTCCTCGTGGCACAAATTACATGGGAACTTAACCTTCTTCTTTTCTTTCTTGCCCCCATCAGCACTATTCGTGGGTTTCTGCTTATTTTGGTTTCCCTCTCCTTTCTTTCCTCTCATTTTCTTCCCACCGGGCTGCTGATTGCCCTTTTGAGAGGTTTGTGCAAAAACATTTGCACTATGGGGGGAGGGGGCAGCCTTTGCTGCCTCCACCGTAGACTTCTTGACAGACAACTGGTGAACTTTCTTAGCCAAAGATTCTATGGTGGGAGAGTTTACGGACCCAACCACACCATTGGCATGGGGTCTAGGCTTAGGATTCTCCACATCGTGGGTAGGCTTCTCCACATCGTGGGTAGGCCTCGGTGCCTCAGGGATAATCTCATACAAGATCCCAGATTGTGAATAAATCAAATCCAATTGTTGGGCCTTGAGAATGGCTTCTTCTTCATTCGTCATTCCTAAGGTGGATACGTACTTAGATATGTAGGGCAACAGGGATTTAAGGAACCACTCTAGTAGGAACTCAGGAGGGATAATGGCTTTTATAAGGCTCTTTCGCCTCCTCTACTCTTAGATGTGATCCAAGATGTGGGTATCCTTGTTATTCCTAAAGGTAGATAACAAGTCTGTTCCAAAATCATATCGAACCGGAAGCTGAAAGTGGCTAAGAAATGCACTAGAAAAGTCCCAGAAACTAATGAAGGCAGCAGAAGGTAACTCAATATACCATTTTACCACGGTACTTGTTAAGGTTCTCTAGAACAGCCTCAACCTAAGTAAATATTCATTCAGTGAATTCGAAGAACACCATAAATGAAATGTGGTGGCATGAGCCCCAGGATCTTCACCAACTTTGCCCTTGAATTTAGGGGTGTCCGACGGCAATTTGGTGGGAACAGGTGGCAACGAGGGGTCATGCCTCACTGGGTCATTCATCAACTTTGAAAAATCTGGCAAGTTTAACGTTGCTAGGAATGGAAGCTTGGGTCGACCCGGGGCACTAAAAGTGTCAACCTAGGGATTAGAGGGACCTTCTCTCAAATGCCCATAGGTAAAGGTGGGGTTGCCCCTTGCCACCGGTTGTGAAGTGGGTATATTACTTTGAAAAAAATTCCATCTATAAGCCATAGGGTTGTGAGTGGGAGGTGTAGTATAAGAAGTTCAGGCCATCCCAATTGAAATTGGGGTTTGAAAGGCAGGAGCCGGTATCCCTCCGCTAAAAAACGAAGAGGGAGAGCTCGTAAACGGGGATGAAATCGGAGTTTGAAAACTTTGTCCATAAAAGGTATTATTTCCAAACTGCACTCCTACATAAGAAGGTGACGGGCCTACGTACGGAGTGGATGGGGGAATGTGCCCCCCATTCCAAGGAAATCCTTGGACGAAAGTCAAGGATCCTACTCGACCAATCTGGGTAGTGTATGGAAAGGAAGAAGGAACAGTAGGTATACTAGGAATCCTAGTAACCATATCACCAGAAGTACTTGCTAAGTTTGAGTGAACCAGTGGTTGGACCACCCAGCTTGCTGGAGTCAAAGGAATAGAAGTTATACTAGATCTAGGGGCACTTGCTGGGGGAGGTAGCACCCCTTCAGCTAGAAGGGCTAAGGTGAACACAAAAGAACTTTCTCCCACAGAAGACATAATCCTACCCACATGGACACCTAAAACAGGTGAATCAAAAGGTCTAACCTGAACGATCACAGGATCGTTTAAATCAGTCAAGGGTGTGTTAAAATTCCTTGCAAACTCGTCAGTCTGCAAGTATTCTATCTCAACTGTATCAATGTTAAGATGGTTAGCTATAAGTGTTGGTTCATCTAGAACTTCACTTACTCCTACCGATTCAAATGAACCATCCGTGTCCAATCTCCGCCTTTGGGGTGGAGGTTCCAATGTGATGAGAGGAGGAAGGTTTTGCAACCCTCTTGACCTTCTTATAGGTTGGTCCTCCACGATTGAAAATTTAACAAATCAAACCCTAAGGCCAACTAAACATAGGCAAAACCACAGAGCACACACTAAAAAATTCCTAAAGCCTCAAACAATCAATCAAGGGTGAAAGATATGCTTTCCCGAAGAAAGCTGAAGAACGATTACTTGGAATCCTTGAAGTGGTTCTTAGGCACAAGTGGAGGAATCACCCACCGCCCTCCAACACTTACAACAAGGGTTACATTCCAAGCCCATCCAAGGTGAATGAGAAATAGCCTTCTTGTTTACCTAGGTATGAACCCTAAATGTCAAGAGACTAAAGGCTATCTTATCTATACCAACAGTCTGGGGGACAGTCGCAAGCCTGACTAGTACACATGGGTAGGGTAGTTGAGCCCGAAACTATGTCTAGGACAGAATCCCCAGATGCGTAAAAGTCCTAATTTATGTTTTGACAAGGAATTAGAGGGTTATCTCCTCAGTCCAATGCCTCCATGCGGCCTCGTGCTTGACTCCCTTTTGAGAGGAGCTTCCCAGATACAATTGATAAAGCCAAGGATTTACCTAAATAATGGTCCACTACGTCTGAATTTTAAAACTTATGGGAAGTTTATACTTCCTATCCCACAAGTCTAGCCTAAGCTAGTAGGTGAAAAGCCCCTAAAAATAAAAATTACTAGTAAATTTTAATTATTGTGTTCATTTTAAAGGGCTATTTCTTACTCAGAAGGAAATGAACATAGCTGGTTGGGCTCATTTAATTAAAAATGCATAGTTACATGATGCCTTAACTTAATATGTATTCTGCATGTCCCGATATACCATCGGTGACAATTCCAAATACGAAACATAGCATAACCAAATCAATGGCGGGGGCCTTTTCCTTTAGCTTCGCACCATGATTATTTACAATATATGTATCATGTATATTTAATGCAAACGGGGTCAAAATTGGGGTGTTACAGTTCCCTTTTATTAACACTTTAGTTAATTAGTTCCTTTTTATTAACACTTTAGTTAACTAATCTTAATTGAAATCATGTTGATTGATTTACTGAAGTGACCACTATGAGTTCTCCTTTAATTAACTGATGCATACATTGTTGTTGTAACTAAAGCTTAACAATATTTAACTCAGGCATACACTATTGCTTTAACTGAAGCTTTTAACAATAGTTCATTGAAGTCTTCTCATAAGCAATTCAAATTCTCGTATTCTATATGCATTTAAATTTATCTCTTATCTTTTACTGCATGTCCAATGTGTGCTAACTTTAATTATCTATCATATCAAATTATACTAAGAATATTTTTTAGTTTATGTGATCATATTATATTACTCTTGTACCAAATGATCATATGCTAAAATAATTCACTCTAGAGGTGGCCAGTCTCTAAAGGATATTTAATACAAATCAGTGACCATTGTTAGTAATACATCACAAAACATTAATGCTTCAACATGAAAATCATTTACCTCTGTAACTGGAGGTCCACCTCATCTGTACCTCTATAACTAGAGGTCCACATAAACACATGAGAATATAACTTGACACACAAGTCATGATCCTTGTCCAATAAGAATTTACAACATCATCACTTTGATATATCAAAAAATTCACCTCGCCACATGAGGAATAACCTTTTACATTGAAGGATCAATCATTCTTGAGTCTAACCCAATAATTATACTCCAAGTTCTTGGCTACCTCAACCATGAGGGGTTCACTAGCAAGAAAATATCATATCACGTCCATTCATATTGTGGGTTTGAATACTCCTAAAAATATCAAAAATATATTGCCTCATATTACGGGGTCAAAGGGGGTTTTTAATTTGACATTGTAATATAAATATTGGGGGTTATTTTATTTGGGTGGGATGAAGAATAAAATTCTAATCATTGTATGGATTCATATATATAGCTTCTTCTTCATATATTTGGAGGCCACTCGTAGATACCTATCTTACCACCAATTTCTCTTATATATCACACAAGGTTGTTCCTTATTGGATTCCTCATTGAATTCTCTCTACAACCTATTCCTAGAGAAAAAGCATGAATATAAATTTTTTTGGCTCGGTCTGCTAATAGCCATGCTCCTATAGGATGACTTATAGGCATTGATTGGAGCCTTTATTATTATTTTTTAAATATTAGATTGTTATATATATATATATATATATACATATACATGTGTGTGTGTGTGTGTGTGTGTGTGTGTCAATATAGAGAGAGAGAGATTTGTACTATAATATTGTTTTTAAAATATTAATATTTATGTTCAATAGAATTTTATGTAATTTTAAGTAAAGTTAAATGTAGAACATGTAATTTGTATACAAGGTGGTCAATTAAGGTAGAGGAACGTTAGCACAACGGATTCAGAATATTTTATTAGGACTCAATGTTTTGTCAATGGATTGTTTCAAGTTTTTAAATGTCTTTAAAATTTTCTTAATATATTTTTCCCAGGAATGAATACTCTTTCTTTGTTGCAGTTTATTCTTAGTGAAAACCAAGTGTTTGTTCACATCTTGGATCAACAAATAAAATACAATTAAATGTAAGGAAGTCCATCTACAAAAGGGTTTCAATTTTACATTTTTATGGATTTTAATTTATTAATCTTACAGAAAAAATGAACTCTCTATGGCTATACTTGTATTTACATGATATAAAATTGGTAGATTGACAGGATATTGTGTGAAACATTTACAATTATCATCTTTTATAAGCATTGCACTAATTATTAGACCATCAATCTTTTACATTCTTTGTTACATTGATCTATTGACTAGGTTTCCTTTTACGCATTTTTCCTTCCCCATTACTATTTTGTTGGGTCTTCCAATATCCAACTCTACAAAATGATTAGTTTCCCCTGCGATCCCAGTGGGATCATTATTAGCATTATACTATTATTTTGTTTAGCATCCTATTTGAGTATACTAAGATTAGTTAGGGATGATGTTTGTTACAACTTGATAATATGATATAAAGGGGCTATTAGAAATGGATACCTACAATATATGGTGAAACTGGGGGTTTTCTTAATTGGAAAGGTATATTGGGAAGGGGGTTCAACAATACAATTTTAGGAGAATTTTCCAATATTCATTGAAATTTGGGATATTCTTTAATATCCTATGAATGGTATTTCTATGTAACAAGTTCACTAAGTGAATCCCCCGTGACCTCAACACATGAGGCCCAATCCTGGCTACACAAGATTGTCTTGGAGAAAGAATCGTGTTGCTATACTTATAGCACTTCAATCACAAACACAAACCATGCCACAATAATAATAATTCAGCGTGGATTTGAACAATGGATGAATTTTTATTGTTGTTTACTATTGTATGCGATGATTTTAAGGCTCTATTTCTACTATGTTTCATCTAGGGTTTCCATAGAGTTACAAATAGATGGCTCCTTTTAGATATGGTATGTAAATATATCTTAGAAAAATTCTCCCAATATGGTTGATGGTTCCACATTGACACTAAATCTAACCTTCCAAATTCATTTGCATTATAGTTGTTAGTTGACTAATTTTAGCGTTATTTTTGTAGATGCATTGTCATTGAAGATAAAATCCATGTATGCAAATGGCACTATCACTTAATTTTTCTACGGGAATGAACGAACTTTATAATGTGTTGGATTTTAATTCTCAAAATTACACTACATAACCTCCATGATAATAAAAAATTTAATGCAACCCACTAAACAATTTACCATATCCATAAATATTTTCAAATACCTTGTATATGGATGGGTAAATCTAAAATGTTGTTGGATCATACTACATACAACTAAAACATAGGTTTCAACATATTATAAAACATATTCTACATTTTTTTATCTTCTCATGCTTACTAGGATTATTTCCCAAGAAGTAATTTCTTCCTAGATGTAGATACATGAGCTTCACAAGATGATTCAAATATAGTGGAAATTCCCCTACTGTTAACCTAAAAAATTGCTCATATAGACTACACCATACAAAGACAACCAACATACCTCTTCACTTACCCCCACTCCCCATTGATGGGGTAGCCCAGGGACCACGATTCCCCGTGCGGTGAATTGCTAACAATGCCACGACTAGAGCTGCGGTGAACTATAGCATCGTTGATGACTTGGCCTAGTAACCTACAATGATGTATGCTCTAGAAGTGTTGAAAATACGCCCGCCATAGCGAAAATCATTGTTGGCTGTACTCGGTGCCATAGATCCCTCTGACTCCAAACTGATTACATTTGATTTGGACAACAGAGAGCCCATAATTCCATCAACCATTTCCTTCCAGATTCTAGTATCAATTCAGAATTTGGTTGTGCATTAATGTATTATTGAAGAAGGGGAATCCACTTGTTTCATGTCAATGTTGGTCTGGAAGAAACTCAGATCCCCCCTCCTCCAATCGTCCACCACTACACTGCGTGTTTATGATGGCCACCCAACAAAATATCAGGGCATCTTTCCACACGTCCTCATATCATTAGCTGGTAAAACAGTGTTGATCGGCATAGAAGTTGTCAATGCGCATTTGGATTATAACCTTCTCTTGGGAAGGAGTTACATGTATGCCATGAGAGCCGTGGAATCCACTGTTTTATTCCTTATGATGTTCCCTCATGATGGGAAGATTGTGACGGTGGACCAACTAACTTACCACAATCCGTAGGGGACAACCGCACCAACCAATGTTATCCCTACTGTTGATACTGCCTTCGACAGCACGACTACCCTCTCATTGCTGGCAGTAGGCCCCGGGTTGTTCACTAACACTTCCATGATAGATTCCTCCCCCTTTGTACCACCTCCACTGGAACCAAGAGAGACCATGGATTTATGCATGCTCTCATCCAGCGTCATTGCACCCAAAACCCAACCGCAGTCGCAGCTCCATCCGCAGCCGCAACCCTATCCGAAGCTGCAGCCATGACACCACCCACAGCCACAACCACATCCACATACGTAGCCTCAAATGCAGTCACCAAGGAATTACTAGAGCTCTCTCCCAGTCTATACAACTCCCTTCATTTTAGCCCCACCCGACATTGTGAGTAAGCCAGTGATGGCTACTTTGAACTTTCCCAATTTAACATTGGCAATCTCTTTGTGGTACCTCAAACCACCTGCTTAACCTCCAATGCCTCAAGTCATGTTGACTCTCGTTCAACCTATTGCATTGGACAACCTATTGAGTTCGAGACGTGCCCCCCTTGGCCCACAAAAACCTCCCACCGCACTTATACCAGCCCTGCCTCACAAAGAGGGCTAGGGGGGGAATCCTAAAGCAACAGACGAACCTTGACAAACTCCATCATGCGCTGTGTGTGATGTGGAGGGTCATGCAACCCAAAAATGTCTTGAGATTCCCATCCTCCGCACACACTTAGATTCCATGGATACAACGGAGAACATTCTGGTGGTTATCCTCCTGGGTGGGCCAATAGGAAAAAACAAGTCTTTGAGGAAAAACCATGCATGCACCCTTTGCGAATTGTATGGACATTATTCTCACCACTGCCAGGACTTGGCTGAGTTTCAAACTTCCCTGAGTAACCTTCAAAACCATTCCCTTGAATCCGAGATCACTGTTATTGAGGAAACCCACCCTCCGGCTCCTTCCTCAGATACCATGACTATGTACATGATGTCTAGCCCCACATACCCTCCTATCTCTGTAATTATTGACAATCCCCCAAATATGTCCCGTCGTTTCTTCCGTAATGATGAGGAGATACTCGAAGCCTTAAGCATTCCTGAATACCCTTGGGATGACATGCACCATCACTCGTTCTTCATTCCTGAAGAACCTGTGTTGTCGTCTGATTAGTTTTCAGTTGAGACCAAGCATTTCATCCATGGGAATGTTAACTTGTTAAAATACCCCATTCTAGAACCTGATACTTTTGAAGAGGGGAACATGACCAATATCTCACCTACCATCAAGGTCAACATCTCAACCAATCTGAAGATCATTAAAGAGATCATGCTGGGGGCATCCTGCTCCTCTGAAGAAGTCGCTTCCTACAAAGTGCTTTTTCAAGAGTTTCATGACGCCTTTGCTTGGTCTTATACTGAGATTTCAGGGCTAGATTCGTTGATTGTTGAACACCATATCAATACCTAGCTTGATGTGGCACCCATTCATCAAAAGAAACGACCCATCCATCCTTCCAAAGCTACTGCAGTCAAAGAAAAAATCGAGAAACTGCACACAATCGGTTTTATCTATCCCATCGGATACACCACTTGGGTTTCCAACCCTATTCCCATGAACAAAAAACCGGGCACCATCTGCATCTGCATGGAATTTCAAGATTTGAATTTGGCTTATCCAAAAGACAACTTCCCAACCCCGTTCATTGACCAAATCATTGACGCATGCACTGAACATGAGGTCTTTTCCTTCATGGACGATTTATTTGGATACAATCAAATTCATATCCAGAAGGAAGATCATTACAAGACCATGTTCACAACCCCTTGGGGCACATTCTCCTACCGAGTGATGCCATTTGGGCTAAAGAACACTGGAGCCACCCTCTAGCGTGCCATGATGTATTGATTCCACAACCTAGTGCACATTATATTGGTTTATCTTGATGACCTCACTGCTCAGTCGCAGAAATGCACTCAACACATAGATGACTTGCGACAAGTATTTCTGCACTGCCACAAGTACAAAATTTGCTTGAACCCCCCCAAGTGTGTTTTTTGTGTCCTAGAAGGCTGTCTGCTTGGGTTCATCTTGTCCCATAAAGGGATAATAGTTTCCCCTCTTAAATTTCAATCTATTATTGATCTCCCTTCACCATGAAATCTACGCCAATTGCAGAGTCTTCATGGCAAGGCCAATTTCCTTCGTCACTTTGTACTAGGATATGCAACGAAATCCCATGGTTTCTAGTGTCTACTTTGTTCCAAAATTCCATTCATTTGGGATCAGCATGCGGGAGAATTGTTCAACGTGCTCAATCAAGCTTTGGCTTCCGCACCATTAATTTCTACAATCGACTTCAACTGAGACTTCATCCTTTATGTATCAGCCTCGAAAAATGCCATTGCTGGAGTTTTGGTCCAGGAAGATGATGCTCACCAAGAGCACATGATTTATTACGTTATCCAGAAACTGACATGTTCCCCTCTGCGATATTCACATGAGGATAAAATTTCCCTCATCGTCGTATTCTCGGTCCAGAAAATGTGCCACTACATTATTGCAAACCATACCTGAGTAGTGGCCAATTCCAACCCAATGTGGTACCTCTTGAGTCATCACCTCCTACAAGGTCACTTGGCCAAGTTGGTATTCGTTCTCCAAGAATTGACTTGGAGTTTGTTTCCCCAAAAATCACCAAGGTGCTAGCACTAGCTGCCCTAATGACAGACCTACCGCATTGTCCACACCACCACCACTCAAGGTTGACCTTCCCAACGAGTTCTTATTTGTCATCTCTACGGAAGACCCTTGGTATGGGGGAATTCTCTTGTACTTGCGCACCTTTAAGTTCGAGGCTCATTTAAGCTGTGAAGACAGACGGTGCATCCGACACCAAGCTACTTGCCATCTCCTTATTGGAAATGTCCTTTACCATCAAGGAGTCGACACCATATTACGTTGTTGCCTCACCCATGACGAGGTTGAACAGGTTCTTAACGACTGTCATAGTGGAGCTTGCGGTGGCCACCTCTCTGGTTTGGAAACTGCTCAAAATATTCTACGTGCCAACTATTTTTGGCCTTCAATTTTTTCTGATTACATAGAGGTAGTCAAACACTGTCGCAGCTGTCAGCTCTTTTCCCTAAAATCAAGGACCCCCCCGCACCTCTACACCCCATGGTCACAGTTGGTCCCTTCTGCAAATGGGAGATCGAATTCATGACGATCACTCCTACCTTAGCCGATGGCCATAAATATATCATTGTGGCTATTGATTACTTCACCAAGTGGGTCGAGGCCATCCCCACTTTCAATTGTAAAGGTGAAATGGTAGCATGTTTCTTCTTTAACCACATCATTTCATGATTTAGCATTCCCCAACAGATAGTCTCCAACCACAGTAAAAATTTGGGCAGAACTTTCAACCATGTTGAATTTTGAACACCAGTTCTCATCTTCCTACTACCCTCAGGGAAATGGCCAAGTCGAAGTAGTCCATAAAATCATCAATACCATGCTTTAGTGAATGGTGGGAAACCACAAAACCAATTGGCACCACATGCTATTTTTTTCCCTATAGCCCTAGCGCACTTCCACAAAGACCACCACCGGATTCACCCTCTTTCAGTTAGTCCATGGTGTTGAATTAGTACACCCTATAGAGTTCCAAATCCTATCACTCCGCCTCGTTGTGGAACTCCTTCCTGATACTTCTCCTTTGGAAGAATGCCTCCTCCAAATGGAACAAATCGATGAATACCGTCGAGCTGCTCTCCAAGCCATTGAAGCAGCCAAAACTTGGTCAAAGTACCATTATGAATCCCATGTCCACCCTCGCACCTTCAATGAAGGAGATATGGTCCTGGTTTACAACCAAGCCAATGATAAGTTGGGCAAAGGAAAATTTGAGTCAATGTGGTACGTCCCATATGTCATTCACCACTGCCTTGGAAAGGGGGCATACATTCTTGCTAACTCTAATGGAAAACTCTTGGATAACCCCCGCTATGGGATCTACCTTAAGAGATTTTATGCATAACATCACCATAACAAGTCACTTGTAGTATAGTTTTATCTCCTTTTTGTTTTACATAATTCTTGAAATGAGTCTTACACATTGCTTCCTTAATTGCTCCAAGTGGATCTTACCTCACATTGCTACACTGGATTTGTTGATGGAGTAAGTAGATGGTCCCCAAATCTCGCCTCAGCTGCATGGGTTCTCTATTCCATGTCACATGAGTCGATCCACATCGACAGAATGTGCGTGGGAATCGTAACCAAAAACCAAGTTGAGTATGATGGTGTCACGGGCCTCTTGGCTTCTGCCCTTCAATTGGGTATTTGTCACCTCGATGTTTTCTTAGAATCCCAACTTCTTGTCTCCCAGTTGAATAATCACTACCAGGTACGTGATCCTTTCCTTTTCAGAAAATTCCTATGCACTAAATAGATGGTTAGATCATTTGAATCCATTACATTCACACATGTTCCCAGAAACCTAAATAATGTGGTAGATCAAATGGATAATGATATTCTAGAATGGAATATTCATCACCGCATATAGGAAGCATATAAAAAACTACATCATGCATCAACACATAATCATGCATACATATGTAACATACATCATCTAGGCATTTTTTCATCATAAAAAGACTCACATATAAAACCATAAAAGTGCATCCACGTGCGTAAAAAATATAAATATATAAAAACCACATGTCATAATATGTCAAGTACAAAAATGAGAAGCTACATAATATTTCTCAGCAGGAATATACATAGTGGTACAAAAAATCCTAAGTGTGCCAACACACTAGGGGCAGCTCCACTAGCTGCTAATCAAAGCCGGACTCATCATCCTACTCCTCTGACTCTGTCTCCTCTATAGAGCCATCCTCAACGTCCTCCTCCTCCTCCTCCTCCTCGTAGGATTCATCATCGTCATCCATAGGCACATCTCCTCATGTTGTTGCCTGGCCTGTACATACTCAACAGCCACGGCAATCCTCTTCATCAAAGGAATCCACTCTCGAGGATCCTAGTAACAAGTGGCAATGAGGTCATCATATATATACTATCAACCATCATCTGTGACCCCCTCCAGTAAGCGCTACACATGCTACATAAAATCAACCATAGGCTATCACCTCCTCCGACAGCCCTTTGTGGGTGGCTCTTACCCCTACACTATACCCATTCGTCGTCAGTACCCAGCTGGTGGGTGAGGACCAACATCTGCACATGCACATAAGGATATCATCAGTCTCGATATGTCAAATAGATATCAACAAGATAAGTACTCTATATATGAATGAAAACACATAAAACATCATGTACATGTACCATCTGGCCCCGAGGCCTGGCCTGGAGGTCGGGGCATGCCCGAGTTCCCCTAATAATCCATCGCAATATATGGGTAGTACTCAATGACTACTAGGATTTGTTGCCACTGGTCTAAAAACTCCTAAGTGAAGAAAGATCCCACTATGTCGCCTCCCTCATGTACCATCATCTCGTACCACCTGCACATCCGCAGTTCCCGAGGCCCACCATCTCGCACTGCTACATGCGGCCGAAGGGTCAGAACCCTCTCAAAGAAGAAAGTGCACAAGAAGGAAGCAAAGAAGAAGTCCCCACCCATTGACTTGGTGTGGTTCAAGGCATGCTAAACTATGAACAAGTACATCTGGGCCCATCCAAAGTATGTGCCCCCCATAGCATTCTCCACCATCTAGAGCTTCCCCCAGATATCTTGTGGTTCCAAGATGAACCCAAGATACACAGCACCATTGTTACAACTGCACAAGTCAAAAGACTCTCAATATCACACATCAAAATATAGGAGCCATGCACATATGGAGAGGGATAATAGTGCCTCTTGTAGAGCTCCTCAAGTGTCTCCCCATGCAATATATTTCACGCCAGATCGCTAATCACCCCCAACATTGGGAGCCCAGTAAGAAAGTACACATTCACAATGTGATCTCAAGACGCTGCCCCTGTATCATGAAGCACTCCCCCTAAACATCCCAGAAAATAACCAAGGTCTCAAGTAGTAACCACAAGGACTTCATTATAGGCTCTTGTATGAACTTGAGTAGCCCACAACGGGCTAGTGTATCTCGCACACCCAAGTTTCTGTTTCATGCAACATCCCTACGCATGTTTTTGCAGTCTCATTCCCGCCACACTAGAGTAGCCATCCTTCACAAGAACCAAAACTCTATTAGCCACAACTATCAGTGAAAAATAACCCCATGTTCCAGGTCGCTCCTTATTGACCAAATCTAGCGACCAAGTCACCCTTTTGGGCCAAACATGAGCGACCGAGTCGCCTTTTCAGGCCAAACAGAAGCGACCTCAAGTTGCACCTTTCTACCCGACAGGAGCGACCCAGTCACATATGTACGACCTAAAAGGGTGACCTAGTCACTTATTTTTCCTCTACATGAGTGACCCGATGTCAAGAATCCCTAGTAGGGCATCCTAGGCCCCTAGGGGAGAAAAACATCAAACCTAACCACTGAAAAAGATGAGTTTTGCATGTACTCTTACATGCAAATCGCGACTCGAAGAATCACTGGTCGAAACGGAAGAAATTAGAAAAAGAATTTTTTGGGCCCTCATCTCCAGTTCAGTACTGAACAGTAGCAATGACACTTGTCATGTGGCCCCCCATGTTTATAGGCCTCATTAGGTCTGTTTTTCTTCCAATCACTATAGCGCCATCTGGAGTCTGTTTGAGACACCGTTCGCACTGTTGGTTTCAGTTTTACGCCCTCTATATTTTTATGAGACCAGTGTCTCATATTTAAAACTTTATTTTTTGGACCATTTCTAGGAAGTTGCCTTGGTTTGTATGCCTCTGGCATATAACTATCTTTGGACTTGTACGTGTCACCCTCTCATTTGAATACTCAGTATGTAGTCTAATCCATGTTGATCCTATATTTGTTGTCATTCTTGGCAGATAAATTACTCATTTGACCATATATTTAATTATCTTTTGTATACTTTATGACACGCAGATCATTATTCAACCTCAGGTATGAGTATTTTTAAGGTTTATATCAATTATTTTATTATTATCATTTTTATGATTTAATCAATTAAAAATAACATTATTAAAACTCATTTGATGTATTAATTGGTTTGTATAATCATTTGCAGGTTTTATAATCTTTTTGGGCCAAGTTAATATGCAAAACGTATTCAGCCTGCTTTTTGCACAGCATGTCCATCTCGACATCCAGCTCGTCATTCAGCCCGTTGCATGAAACTTGCTGCTGGTTTTCTAGATGTCGAAAGGTTTTGCTGTAGAATCCAGTCCTGAAGCACGCAAGTAGATAGACACTCCGTTCTCCCTAGATCTATTCCCAACATATCCAGCTCACGTCCTAGCCTTCCGTTCAGTACTCCATCCAGATCACCCATTAGACTGCGTGCTACTGAGAATTAACTCTGGGCATTAAAACATTGGAACAACTGCAAATGATCTGGTTATCCACGCGTCTGATGATGGAGCTGTGTTCTAGATACTTTCCAGCCTGTGTTCTCCTTTGTTCACCACCACATCAACCATCCACATGCTAGATTGATGCATTCAACTCATGCCCTAGAAGATCCACCACTACTCTCTCCTCTATTCACCATCAGTCGCCTACTGCACTCAGAAAGGAACTCGTACACCACCTCTACAGATCATTCACATTGAAGAGAAGCCTGTGCACCACCTTTGAAGACTGTTTGCGCTGAAGAATGAAGATGCTTATGCATTGGCTTGTGATCAGTTAAACACCATTATAGTGGACTAAATTTAGAGAGAATTCAATGACTAAAGGGTCGACTTGATCATCCCTATAAATCATTATATAAAGAAGCCTCTGTGAGAGAGCTCAATTAGCTAGAAAATCAGTCAGTTAGAAGAGTTAGGAGAAGCGTTCTTGTTGTGATTTACTCTTGAACTTTGAATTTATGTTCCACCATCTGAATAAAGAGCTATATGCATTGTTTTTGAAGATTGCGTTTAAGTAGAATTTAGCCAGGCATCACCCCTGATTGCTGAGAGGGCCCCTAATCAACTAGAGGTTCATTTTCTTTGTTTAGCTTAGTTTCTTTTCTGTTTTAGCTAGTGTAGTTTAATTTCTAGTTTGCTTCCATTAGATTATAGTAAATGCTATTATGTTTATTTTCTATAATACATTAACTTAGTTTTATTTTGAAATTTAATTAGTTAGATGCGCACATAGCTTGCTTTCAGTTATTTGCTTTCATTCATTTGGTTTCCAGTTATTTTCATTTCCAGCATTACTTTCAGTCTTTGTTTTCAAGAATATAGAATAAGTTGTTTTTATGAATTTAGAATAGATTCAATTCTGTTATTTCTTTTCCTGTTTTGAATTTATGCAAGTTAATTTCCAGTTTATTTATTAGTTTAATATGCAATGATTCCTTTTGTTCATGAATTAGTTTAAGGTTCATTTCTTGTTAAATAGGTTTATTTACTGTTTCGATGCATTAGAATTACATCTGCATGGCTTCAGCTGAAGGTTAGTTCATTTAGGTTACTTCTTACCATTTTAATTTTGCAGACTGTCATTCGGACAGCCTGTTCAGTCTGTTATTCAGCCACCCCTTTCAGACCCACAGTTCAGTCTGTCAATCAACCCTTAGTTCTATTTTTAGTGTTTTTTTATGTGTTTTAAGATTGTGTGTAGTTTTGTTTTGTGAATGTTTGAATTATATTTTGACTGTAATAGTTAGATGACAGTTTTGTTTAACATTAAAGTTAAAGTTTAGTTGTTTTAAATTATTTATTAAAGTTTTATCATTTTCCTTCTTTTACTTTGAGTGAAGTCTAAGCATTCTTAAGTTTTGTTTCTTAAGTTTTGTTTCTGATTTTGTTTTATTGTTGTATGGTTTTGTGTTTATTCCTTTTGAATTGATTTATTTGTTCGTATGTAAGACTTAGGGTTATATGTGTTTTCCTTAATATTTTTTAGGTTGTCTTTTTTATGTTGTGTTATTGTTGAAAGAACTTGTACGATAGAACCTAAATTTTTCTACTTGTTTATTTTTAAGTTTTATTTATTAAGTTTTCTACTTGCTTCTTTTATTAAGTTTTCTAGTTGCTTATAAGTTAAGTTTTCCTTGTACCCTAGTTTTCTGTTTGAATAGTTAATTGTTGATTGTATTTCATATTAAAATCTATTATCAATTGTTTAGCTTATTATTCTACCTCAGATAATTACTTTAATAATTGCATTTTTGGGAGTTTGACTCGATTTTTCATTTTGAAAGATCTTTCGATATTTTGTTTGTTAAAATATTTACACAACATCCTCTACCTTCGCATATATTTTATGTCAACTCTAATATTACCAACCCCGGTTGATAATTAAAGAATAGGTGGATTAACTTAGACATAATAATACACCCAACACTTTTGGCATCGTTGTCAGGGAGTTGTTTTGTAAGGTAGAGTAGAATTCTTTATGAATTTTAGTCATAGGTTGGTAGCGGGGTGTTGCAGCTACAACCATTCTCCCCAAATTTCTTAAATTTTGGGCCCCTCCTCATGATTTTGCATTGCTTTAATCGTTGGATCCTTTGAGTTTTTGTCGGTTCTAATTTTGAAAGATTTTGCAGACTGATTTTCAGATGTTTTCAAGGGTTTCCTGTATTTGGATTTTGTGGTCGATCGCAGATGTGAGTCTGGTTTACTAACCGATGATGTCGGATCTTTTGTTCTTCGAGTCTGCGGTTTTGGAAGTAGAATTGGTTTTTAACCTCTGCTGATTTTCTTTTTAAAATATTTCGAACACCTAAGTTTTTTGTTAAATCGAGCGTCACATTATGTTAAATCGGCTGCTTTTGTCCTTTTCCCTTCCACTGTTGAGGCTCTCAAAGAAATTTAGCACCCGAAGTCCAAATCGTTCCGACTGCTGATGCGTGTTGAATTTTGTTTTCCTTTCAGTCGTTGCGGCTGGGAAAGTATTTTGGTGTCCGATGTAATGTCTTCCGACTTCCGATCAAGCTTTTCCCGCCCACGTTGCGGGTGTCTCTGGCTCTTTTCCTTTCCTTCGTTGCGGCTCTCAAAGCCCTTTAGCTTCCAAAGTGTAAATTCTTTCGACTTCCACCTAAATCCTTTTTCGCCCGCTTTTCGTCTGTCCGTAACTTAGGTCTCTTCCACCATTGCGGCTAGGAAAGTCGTTTGGCCTTCGATGTCATTTCCTTCTGATTACCGACTTTAATTTTTCCCGCCTGTGGATTGGTCTGCCCTTCTGACCTCAGTATTTTTTAGCCACTGAAGAGTTTCCTGTTGACCGTCGTTGGCTAGGTTTGTCAAGCCCGCAAGTGGTGCGCCTGGCCATTTACTTGTGGAATAGTCGTTTCAATTGGTAGAATTTGCTGCTTTGTTTTGTAACGTAGTCCCAATAAATGATGCTTGTCGATTGATTGCAGGTGGGTTCGGTAGATCGATCAAACCGCTGCAGCGTGGAGGAAGACAGACCGTTTGGTAGAGACAGGGCTGAAATTATCAAGATCGCAAGAGGGACAAATGAAGGAAAAGACAAAATGAATGAGGACAGAGGAGCAGCTCTGAAAGGTTCGGCAGTTACTCAGCCAATCACGAGCATGCAAAGATAGAAGAATATGAAGCGTTGAGAAACTGAAAGGTCAGACGTTTGGGGGGGCAGCCCAAGCGGTCTGGAGTTGTAGTTTAAATATTGGAAAGTAGGACTTAGACAGAGAATTTTTCCCTGGAAGAATTTGTAAACCATTTTCTTGTAAGAGGAACTATTTCGTTTTACAATCAGAAACTGCAACTTTTGCCTGCTGGAGAAAGCGAGATGTGGAATGTATCAATGTGATTAAATGAACAATGTTGAAGGGGAACTATTTCATTTTCAGCTGTGTTTCATTAATTGTAAGAGTGTTTAACTTCCTGAACCTATGTTCTTGTTGAATGCTTTTCAGAATATTTTGTGATGTTATCCACTGTGAGTAATAAATGTTGTTCATAAAACAATTGGCTAACTGGTTGTTCAAAAATCTGCAATTGTTCATGTGTCTTGAAAGAAGTGTCAGCTATCTGTAACTTTTCATTATGCATGTACAAAATGTATTACTCACCAATGAATGATAATCCTGCTCCCTAGGATAGTGTAGGTAGTTAGTTTATTTTCTTGTTGTATGTGATTTAGATGCTAGTGAGTCTAAGACGAGAGGTAAGAACCTGCACATCACATTGTGACTACTCCTCACATCTTATCTCCCTGCATGGTTAATTAGGCACTTGCATATCATACTTAAGTCAAAAAATAAAAAATACACGATGGGCCGGGCCGCAACTGGTAAAGCCTTTGTTTTTTGTTACTTTGATCTACGGTAGCTGGACCGCAAACCAAACGGATTCCCTATACCAAACAATCAACGGGCTAGTTGGGAACGTTGACTGGGGAGAATCCCTTACTGTTGTTGCCTGCGAATTTTTGGGCCTCAACAGTTTGGGTGCTAGAAGGAGGGCCGCTAGTGTATGGCTGGCCGAGGAAACCCGTTTTCCCGAGATTATTCCACCGGTAACAGTTCTGAAAGCAATGGGTTTCATAATCCAATTTCGGAAGAAAGAGAACATCTATATTCTATTGGAAATGAAATTGTTAATGATCTGAGGAGACACACCAGGGCGTATGTAAAGAATATTGGAGGATTGCCAATCATCCCTGAATTGCCCAGAAGAGAGTATAAAAGGAAAGATCGTCCTGTAGCGGAAGAATCAGTGTTGGTTGGAGACTGGGAAGAACTTGTAGAAACAAATTTACAAGAAGTTGTACTACCTTTGAACCAAGAAGGCCCAGATACCCCTCACAGTTCTCCTGCTCGCACTCCTATTGGCTCACCTCCTCACTCTCCACCTAGACTCATGGCGGGAGTAAATGCTAATCCACCACCTAACCTACCAAATCCACCACCTGCATGGAGAGCCATATCACCATTAAACATGACACCTCCATTACATGACCTACCTCAAGCCTTTGACAATATGTTGCCCAAGTTTGACCCCAATGAGAAAATACTAGTAGATGATCACCTACAAAGTTTTTACTTGGAAATTGAAGGATTAAGGGCCGGGGAGAATGAAGACGTAGTCTGCATACTGTTCCCACATACGCTTAAAGGAGCTACAGCATCATGGTACTTCGGGTTGCCTGCTAACTCTATCCCTGATTGGGATACCTTCGAGAGAATTTTCAGAAGTAAGTATGCTACTCAGAAAACTCACGCGACCCTCATGAAAGGGCTATGCGCTTTGAAGAAAGAAAGAAAGGAAAAAGTGCACAGTTTCACACAAAGGTTTGCAGCATATCTCAAGAATTTCTCTGAAACAGATAAGCCTTCGGACAAGGTATTGATTGAGTATTATACTTCAGCGTTAGGCCCTGATTTGGCCATGTTTACCAAAGGTAGGGCCAAGCCTACTTTGACGGAAACCTATGAAGAAGCAGAAGTGGTGGAAGCGGAAAGAGAAAGTATTGAAGATTATCCAGAACAGTCAAGAGAGAAAGGTACGGGATGAAAATCCTTATTGTTCACTAAGCCTAAGGAAGAAAAGTCGCCAGATTTGGAAAATATGGCCAAAATGATGCAGAAGCTTTCCAACAAAATCATAGATATGGAGAAAGAAAAGGAAGCACAAAAGTTTTATAAGCCATATTATAAGAAAAGAGAGGATAACCATCAGTCTCAACCTCCTCCTCACAATACTGCATCAATGAATCTAACAGAGGTCGGCATGGACAATTTCTGCACTTTCCACCAACAGCCACACTCTGAAAAGAATTGTCCTCAATGGATAAATTCGATGATGTTGGTCATGAATCAGCTCTTGGATTCCAGATTAATAGAAGAGGGAGCTGAAGAAAGAAAAGAAAGTACCACTGCAACGAATGAGCAAGAAGAGGAAACTATGGCTTTGTGGAATTCTGTTTCTGTATTTGATGCTGAAGAGGAAATCAACGTAGCAATGAGGAGCCAAGGGCCGATTAAAGACAACAGTCTTATACTGCCAAAGATCAAAAGGCTGCAAAGAAATATAAAGAAATTTCAAAACAGACCCTCAGCTGATATAGTTCCAGAATTCACTATTACCAGCCAAGATCCTAGGCAGAATGACGTGTGGGCCGAGCCAAGTGAAGAAAAGATGAATGCTGATAAACCTCATCCCATTGAACAGCAGGTGAGGTATGAAATCATGGAATATTTAAAGAAGATAAAAGCAAATGTTCCACTATTTGAAATGTGTAAGGTGCCGCAGCAAAAAGAAAGACTGTTGAAAGCACTTGAAGCATCAGATGAGAAGCTGACCACGAATAATCAACCTCAGGAAGAAGAAGAAATTGGAGAAACCAACGTTGGAGGTAATTCTAAAAGCAAGCATCCACCTTTCCTCCTCACGTTTGAAATTTTCAATCATAATGTACATAATTGCTTGGTAGACTCAGGGGCATCAGTTAATGTTATGCCCATATCAGTCTGTAAAAAGATTAATGGGAAGCCTAAGCCATCCACGTGGAGGGTGGTCCAATTGGACAGAACGGATGTAAAGGTAATTGGTGAGATGGAAGATGTCCTAGTCCATCTGGCATCTAATGACAAAGTATGCCAAGTTATTAACATCGTGGTGGCTGATATACCAGATGCTTATGGTCTTGTCCTGAGCAGAGATTGGTCGGCCAAATTAAATGGATATTTCACCTCAGATTGGTCGCATCTATGGTTGCCATACAAAGGGAGTCCGAACCAGATTAAGATTCTAAGAGAACCTCACATGAAGCAAAATTTTACTCAACTGGATGAGAAAAATGTACCAGTGGATTCTGTATTGGGAAACTATTTTATTGAGTTGGAACCTGGAAATTACCAAGCAGAAGAAGCCAGCAACACATCAGACACTCAACCTGATCTCCTTCGTTTCTCACAGGCTGATGAGATTGACTGTAATATAGTAAGCTTAGCAGTAGGAGTAGATTCACCTTCAGTAGTTAGTGATTTTTGGACTTTGTTTTTTGATGGCTCTAAGACATTAGAGGGGTCAGGGGCTGGCTGTGTCCTGATCGACCCCCAGAAGAATAAACATTTTCTTTCATGTAGATTAGAGTTTGATTGTACTAATAATACAGCTGAGTATGAAGCACTGGTGCAGGGACTAAAAAAAGCGATTGAATTAAAGGTAAGTAATCTAAAAGTTTTTGGGGATTCTGAAATTATTATGAAACAAATCTAGAATCAAATCCATTGTGTTTCCCCTCACTTGAAAGATTACCAAAATGAGGTATGGGACCTACTTAAATGTTTTAATGCATTCAACATTATTTCAATTCCAAGAATTAAAAATGCAGTAGCTGATCTGTTGGCTACATCAGTCGTTAGGCTCGTACCCACTAATAATCGATGTTCTGTCAAACTACTTTTTAGGCCCTCAGTACCGGACATGATCACCAAATTGTGAGTGTTTGACGATGATTAGCAAATAATAGAGTGCTTGACAAATGACGAGGTGTTTAGAGGAGCGATCATAGACGATGAAGAGCATCAGGATGAGATGAAGTACGATAATTTCATCCCTAAAGGAGTCAGAACGTTAGAAAAATGTTCGATTTAAATGAAAAGTTCAGAAGACCAGCCAACGTGAAGACCCATAGCTCATCTCTGCAGTTTGAGCTGATTAATTTAGGGACTGAAACGAATCCCAAATTTGTGAATCTCGGCAAGTGTTGTTCACCAGCAGAAAGAGACAAATTCATCAATCTATTTAAACAATATAAAGATGTCTTCGCATGGACGTACGAATATTTGAAAACATACGACACCAGCATCATCAAGCATGTCATCCCCATTAAAGTAGGCGTCAAGCCATATCAGCAACCGTTAAGAAAAATGCATCCAAAATTGGAACCACTGATTCAGAGTGAAGTGAAGAAATTATTGGATGCTAGAATCATTTTCAAAGTCAAAAACTCTGAGTGGGTATCAAATCTGGTACCCGTAAGGAAAAAGTCTGGAGAAATCAGACTCTGCATGGATTTCAGGAACTTAAACCATGCATCAGACAAAGATAACTATCATGTTCCACCCATGGACCAATTTCTACAAATGGTCTCTGGTTCTAAACTATTTTCATTATTAGATGGTTTCTCTGGCTACAATCAAGTGTTAGTAGCCGAAGAAGATAGATTAAAGACAACGTTCAGGACAAAATGGGGGACCTTCGCCTACAGGAGAATGCCCTTTGGGATTATAAATGCTGGAGAAACCTTTCAGAGAGCTATGGACATAACTTTCCATGGATTGATTAGCTGAAGTATTGTAGTATATCTTGATGATATTACAATATTCTCGAAGAGAAGAGAAGAGCACTTGTTTCACTTAAGGAAAATTTTCGAACGCTGTCGGAAATATGGCATCTCACTTAATCCTAAGAAGTGTGTGTTCGCTGTTACAGAGGGAAAGTTGCTGGGTCACATAGTTTCAAAGAAAGGAATCTCTATAGATCCAGAAAGAATTAAGGCTATTGAACAAATTCCCTTGCCCCATAATAAAAAGGGGATGCAAGCATTTATGGGAACGATAAACTTTGTGCGAATATTTGTGCCTGATTTTGCTCAGATTGTCAAACCACTACAGCAAATGGTGAAGAAAAATGCACTATTCAAGTGGACTGAAGTTGAGAAGAGCGCTTTCAGAAAAATCAAAACTGTTGTTGCACACGCACCATCCCTGAAAAGCCCAGATTTCGACAAATATTTTATCTTGTATACCTTTGCATCCGATGATTCACTAGCAGCTGTGCTCACCCAAAAGGAAGATGGGGGGGATGAATTCCCAATATCCTTTATGAGTACTATTCTGCAGGGGGGCGAATTGAACTACCCAGCTATTGATAAACAAGCTTATGATGTATTCAAGGTAGTAAAACAATTCACACCTTAAATTTTAAAAAATAGAACCAAGGTAATCGTCCCCTACCTAGCTGTAAGGTCTCTTCTTATACAGAAGGAATTGGGAGAAAGAAGAGGCAACTGGGTAATAGCTCTTCAGGAGTACAACCTTGAATTCAAGCCAACATCTATATTTAAAGGACAAGGGTTATGCAAACAGATGACTGAAAATGGAAAAAATGAAGAACAAGCCTGGGAAGATGAAGCCGAATTACATGTAATGGAGGTATGTCCTTTGTTTATAGCTCCCGAGTCTTGGTATAGAGACCTTGTGCACTACCTGCAGGTAGGACTGTTACTAGAACACTAGAATTCCAAGCAAAGGAGAGCGCTGCGTCTTAAATCAGCCACATATCAACTTGTTGAAGGGGTATTATTTAGAAAGAATTATGACGGGGTTCTTCTTAGATGCTTAGAAAAGGAAGATGCGAAGAAAGTGATGGCAGAATTGCATGACGGTCCTGCTGGAGGACATTATTCAGGGGATACCACAGCCCACAAAATCCTCAGGGCAGGTTACTATTGGCATACGCTCTTTAGATATGCACACGCACATGTCAGGAAGTGTGATATTTTCCAAAGGTGTAGTGGGAGACAGCCTAAAGCAGCAGCACCTCTAAATCCTGTGATGATCATGGAGCCATTCGAGCAATGGGGACTGGATATTATTGGAGAGATAAAACCGAATTCCTCTTTGCAGCACAAGTACATTTTGACTGCTACTGATTATTTCACTCACTGGGTCGAATCCATCCCACTGCGCAAGATACATGAAGACGAGGTCATCAGCTTCCTACAAGACCACATCATGACCAGGTTTGGAGTTCCAGTTTCGTTAGTTTTTTATAATGCTAAGTACTTTTCATCAATTAAATTGACTGCTTTTGCTCATGATAAAGGGATAAAATTGCATTATTCTGCTAATTACTATCCACAAGGAAATGACCTAGCTGAATCCTCCAACAAAAATTTGATTAGAATTTTAAAGAAGACTGTGGTAGAAAACCAGAGGAGTTGGCACTCAGCATTACCAAATGCCCTTTGGTCCGATAGGGTCACCCCCAAGTCTGTGATTGGAGTCTCTCCATATACCCTTGTCTATGGTAAAGAATCCATCCTTCCTCCCAATATCATGCTACCATCTTCCATACTAGCTCAAGAGTCTAGGGGGTCGGATGATGACGTTTTGCAAATAAAAATATATAATCTCCTGAAAGTAGAAGAGGCTAGATTTAAAGCTAGAGAACGCTTTAAGCAAAAACAAGAGTTATTTAAGAGATGGTTTGACAAGCATAAAGCTGGGACAAAAGACTTTGAAGTAGGAGACTTAGTCCTCAAATGGGATCACCCCCATGATGAGAAAGGAAAGCACACTAAATTCCAGCAGTTGTGGGTAGGCCCTTTTCAGGTTGCAGCCAAGCTTGGTCCTTCTACTTACAAGTTGCAAGATCTGCAGGGGTGGGAGGAGAACTTACCAGTAAATGGTTTGGTTCTCAAACCTTATTTTTCCTGAGTTTATTTGAATTCTTTTTTCTTGTATATAAATAATTCGTATGGTTGTCTTTGAGTCATGTTTTTTCAGTTTGCTTTAGTTTGTTTTTCTTGATTCTAATAAAGAGAATGAACTCGCAATTGCATAGAGAAAATTAAAATGTTTGGGAACGATAAACACTTTTGGGTCTCAGACTGTGTGTTTTGTATAAAAGAATTTCTTCCAGTTTAGTCGTTTTCTTGAATAATTCTGTGTGCATTGAAGTCCTGCTTAACCCCTGTGAAATAAACCGGATTCGAAGAGTCTGGAGTACTATGTTGAGGCTCCATCCATGTCACACTTAAAATGTTCTAAGGAGCGACAGCAGAGGACCCATGGAAAGGAGCAAGGTGAACAGTATATTAAATATAAATGCTCCCATGCCAAGAAACGAATGCCAAAAGGAAAATAAAGAGTCAAAAAACTCCTATGAAAGCATCATAAATCAAAGCAGGTGTTGAATCATAAGTATTAAATTGCCGAAAGATCCTCTCCGTTCGTGAGCTGAAACTTGAAGTACCCCACTCACACAAAAGGACACTATGGGATAGAGGATCCTGAATTAATATTTAGTAACAAAGGCATGCAGGAGGACTCATATATAAAAGGGACAAAAGTCCAGAAGCACAGAAGTGCTAGAGTGGCATGGGAATGAGGAACAAAAGAATATTTCTGTTTACCATGTGCTACAATCCTGTGGGGTCCAAGCTATCAGCTACCTGAAGACAAAAGTAATAATGAAACTCATCCTCTGGCCTCAACAGAGTCATCTGGACTTGGAAATCTTGGTTTCCACTCTCCCAAATTGGACTATTATCAATGATTGAAGGAACACACTTTCGGCATTCGAGAAATCCAGATAGCTGGAAGAATTCAGTAGGATGCATTTGTTGTTAAATAGTCCTTCACTCAAAGATAAATCTCCTAGAGATCTAGGTTCACCAGGTAATCGCTAGTTGTTGCAGCTCCAACCGTTCTCCCCAAATTTCTTAAATTTTGGGCCCTCCTCATGATTTTGTAGTGTTTTAATCGTTGGATCCTTTGAGTTTTGGTCGGTTCTAATTTTGAATGATTTTGCAGGCTGATTTTCAGTTGTTTTCAAGGGTTTCCTGTATTTGGATTTTGTGGTCGATCACAGATGTGAGTCTGGTTTACTAACCGATGATGTTGGATCTTTTGTTCTTCGAGTCCGCGGTTTCGGAAGTAGAATTGGTTTTTAACCTCTGCTGATTTTCTTTTTAAAAGATTTCAAACACCTAAGTTTTATGTTAAATCGACTGCTTTTGTCCTTTTCCCTTCCACCATTGTGGCTCTCAAAGCAATTTAGCACCCGAAGTCCAAATCGTTCCAACTGCCGATGCGTGTTGAATTTTGTTTTGCTTTCCGCCGTTGCAACTGGGAAAGTCTTTTGGCTTCTAATGTAATGTCTTCCAACTTCCGATCGAGCTTTTCCTGCCCACGTTACGGGTGTCTCTGGCTCTTTTCCTTTCTGTCGTTATGGCTCTCAAAGTCCTTTAGCTTCCGAAGTGTAAAGTCTTCCGACTTCCACCTAAATCCTTTTTCGCTCGCTTTTCAGCTATCCGTAACTTAGGTCTCTTCCGCCGTTGCAGCTGGGAAATCCATTTAGCCTCCGATGTCATTTCCTTCTGATTACCGACTTTAAGTTTTCCCGCCTGCGGATTGGTCTGCCCTTTTGACGTCAGTATTTTTTAGCCGCTGAAGATTTTCCTGTTGACCGTCGTTGGCTAGGTTTATCAAGCCCGCATGTGGTGCGCCTAGCCATTTCCTTGTGGAATAGTCGTTTCAATTGGTAGAATTTGCTGCTTTGTTTTGTAACGCAGTCCCAATAAATGATGCTTGTCGATTGCTTGCAGGTGGGTTCAGTAGATCGGTCAAACCGCTGCAGCGTGGAGGAAGACAGACCATTTGGTAGAGACAGGGCTGAAATTATCGAGATCGCAAGAGGGACAAATGAAGGAAAAGACAAAATGAATGAGGACAGAGGAGCAGCTCTAAAAGGATCGGCAGTTAATCAGCCAATCATGAGCATGCAAAGATAGTGTGTTTCATTAACTGTGAGAGTGTTTAACTTCCTGAACCTATGTTCTTCTTGAATGATTTTCAGTATATTTTGTGATGTTATCCACTGTGAGTAATAAATGTTGTTCATAAAACAATTGGTTAACTGGTTGTTCAAAAATATGCAATTGTTCATGTGTCTTGAAAGAAGTGTCAACTATCTGTAACTTTTCATTATGCATGTACAAAATGTATTACTCACCAATGAATGATAATATTGCTCCCTAGGGATAGTTTAGGTAGTTAGTTTATTTAATTGTTGTATGTGATTTAGATGCTAGTGAGCGTAAGACGAGAGGTAAGAACCTGCGCATCACATTGTGACTGCTCCTCGCATCTTATTTCCCTACATGGTTAATTAGGCACTTGCATATCATACTTAAGTCAAAAAATACAAAATACACGGTGGACCAGGCCGCAACCAGTAAAGCCTTTGTTTTTTGTTACTTTGATCTACGGTAGCTGGACCACAAACCGAACGGATTCCCTATACCAAACAGTCAATGGGCTAGTTGGGAACATTGACTGGGGAGAATCCCTTACTGTTGTTGCCTACGAATTTCGGGGCCTCAACACGGGGGAGCGGTAAGACGAGAGCTAAGAACCTGCACAACTATTATAACAGGTGCCCCCAAATCCAACAATAGTAGTAGCATAGGTTTTCTTTAGTTTAAAAGTCTTTCATGAGTAGAATTATATATCCTCAGGGTAGATTTGTCAAGACTGAAAAAGTTACTGAAGTCTCTACTAACTACCATAGGGGACGTAATTCCCCAACTACTAACTCACTAGAAAGATATCAAAAGACGCCTGTAGGGAGTAGTTCTACCCTGAAACCTAAAGAAATTCCCTTAGAAGATCTTACTGAAGAAGACATAGAAGGAGAAGGAACCTTGGTAGAAGGTCCTGAGCACCCTTTTCCTGAGGAAGTTCAAGAATATCATCCATTAGAAACTCCTAGCCCTCCACTAGCTCCAAACCCAATTAACACAACTTTTTCACTAGTAGGAGATCCAAATTTGGTTTACTTTGTTGATCCTGCTCAAGTAAAAGCTCTCTTTGGAACCTCAGTAGATCCAGTTATTTTGCAAATTGAAACTCCTATAGTAGAACCTACTATCCCTCTAGGATTCAATAAAAACACGGTTGATCAGAGGAAGATCTCTACCGAAAAAGAACGCTGGGACGCCCCATTATCACCTCGAAAGGAGATTCCTAGGTATATTTACGTTAAGAATCCAGCTTATATGGAAATATGGGGAGAAAACGAAGATCATGATGAAGTTACTAAATGAATAAGGAGAAGGGGAAAATCAAACCGAGGCTACCTTTGGGTTCCCTATCTGAGATACAATGCAGGATGTAACCATGAAAAAATCCCTCCTTCCTCCTTACCTACTTTCTATGGAAAAAGTAATGAGGACCCGGACACATTCTTATTCAAGTTCAATATCCTTTGTAGGAGTTACAATTATCTACAAGACACTCACAAAGTAAAACTCTTTCCCGCTAC
>LPNX010228760.1:0-17000 GCA_001517045.1 Pseudotsuga menziesii | reverse complement strand
AAAGACTTATCTTATACCCCACAACAAAACCAATAACTAAAAATCCATGGTGGTTAAATTGTTCTTTTGGGGATGAAGAATTTGATGATCTCTCCCTTCCTAGTGATTTTTATTTGGCACTTCAGGAGTAGACCATTGAGAATGTATTAAACCAATTTCTTTCTTCGACAATCTATACAGATTTCCCTCAATCCTTTGCTCAATTCGATCAGAATTTTGGAGACAAGTTTCAAGAGAATATGGATCTCTCAATGTTTACAGAAACACCTTGTGTCGTCACAATTGAAGAGCATATAGGACCGTATACCATACCTTGTGAGGTTGGCCTTGAGAAATTCTTACATATAAACATCAGATTAAGTGAAAACCAACAAGCACAGCTGCTTAAAGTTCTTAAGAAGCAATATAGAGAATTGGCATGGGAATACACCAATATGAATGGTATTTTTTTACCTAAATCCTGTCACCATCATGTGATGATACCCTTAACTTCCATGTTTTCCCTTAATCCCAACACTTGGAGTGGAAACCTGCTCTGTTTGTCAATTTTACTTGAAAAAACCTAGCACTGTGCTTTCCCTATCGCTGATGAGCAGTACCTCGCTCAACACTACCTGTATCCTGTTATAGAGAAGCGGTGCCATCTCCTATGTTCTTTGGTCTTAAAGTGGTTCTCATCTAAACCGCTTTGTCATAAGGGAACAAAAATGGTACCCTAGGTAAAATGGAAAAAAGAGAAGTTTCTCGAGGCTTTTAGAACTTGAGCTTTATGTTCTCCCTTATCCCTATCATTATGGGTTAGTTTTAGCTCGACAACCCCCTTGATAGGATCTTGGAGCCACCTCACCCATAATTCTCTCAACTATCCCTATCCCTTGAGCCTTATAAATACAAGCTCATATCCATAGTTGAGGGGGAGAACTATAAAGGTATTGTTATGTTGTTGGATTGACTACCTAGTCCAAATCATTGGAGAGCATAGAGAGCAAAGTTGGAGCTTATGGGGATGAAGTGTTTGTATCGTGGAGGGGCTTGTCGACAATAAGGAAACAGTTGTAAGCTTCTCCATACATTCTTAATGCAAATATGATTTCCATCCCACATTACTGTTGTTTTGATTTCACATGTATATGTTGCTAGATTCCTTAGTCACTAGCATGGATAAGTAGATGATTTTCTAGTAGCTTTGCTGTGCTTGTATGTTTGATATGTTTGCAGGTATGTAGGTTCATAATCGAAGTAGTATTCTAGGTGTCTACAACATTCAAGGAAGGTCTTCATCCTTTGTCATTCACTCATTTGTTCTGGATCTGAACCATTCAAACCAAAGGAACAACTTTTGTTCGTAGAAGGTGCAATATTCTGTGGTAAAAGGATTGGTTTGATTGAAGAATTCAAAAGCTAGATTAGGCTTGTTGATTATTCATTTGCTTCCATGCTTGTTAGTTGTGATTGTGAAAGGAATTTTTTGAAAGCTTAGGTTTCAGTTAGTTCTCTTTTAATTTCTTTTATAAAGACTGAAAGAAAAATTATTTGATTAGCATCTTGATTTCATTTTTTTTCCATAGAGGACTTCTTTTTGCTTTTAAAAAGAAATTTTTTTGATTGAGATTAGGTCACTATCACTATTGAGCATAAGGCATTGGATCTCTGATTAGCCTCACAAGCTTTCAGGTTCTTTGTGTTCTTTTGTCTCTCTTGCATTAGTACTATCTCACCAAAATAAAAATAGTGTAGTTTTAAGTTAGATCTATCTATGTTTCAAGAAAAATCGAAAAAAATAGAGTGCATATGCATGTAGAGTGCTTGTTGTTTTTCGTTTAGGAAAAGAGAATCTTACCCTTTTGATTGCTTTCAAAAAGAAAAATGAGTTTGGAATGTGTTGCTTGTCTTTGATTTTGGTTTGTTCAAAATAGTTGTTTGGCAAGTTTTGGTTTTTAAAATGAAAATAAAATACTCTCTTTCCCTCCCGTAGGTAGGCATACCACGAATGGTAAAGTGAAATATTTGCATCTACATTCTCAATGGTTTTACTTTTTATTTCAAAATTCCATGCATTCACCTAACCATCCAATTTAAAATTAATGGTAGTTATAGGTTAAAATTTACATAGCAATTTGAGTGATAGGCTAGAGACGTCTTTGGGCGTCGTTAAGTGTAGGAGTTGTCGTTACTCATCCGCATTACATCCTGGTACTCGCGTGGTTCTTCCACATACCATCGGTATATCGAATGGCCTTTCATGTACCCTTGAGGTATATAGAAAGGTACTTCACGTACTCTATTGTATATAGGAAGGACCCTTGTGAACGGTTATGCATTAGACAACACTACTACCGATTTGAGCTCCCACATGCCTTGCGTATATTGAGAGACCCCACTAGGATACCTTATCTATCTGAGAAAATTACTTTGGCCATCTTGCATGGAGCCATACACTAAAAACAACATCCAGGGAGATTACTACACATGTACCCTTGAGGTATATCATGAGTGGCACCTTCTTGACAATCCTGGTGAGAGGCCTGACTATCTAAACTCCTCCTGTCATATAATTTTGATTGTTTGGCCTATAGCTTGAGTAGGAAAATTTTTGGTGTTTTCTAGTTTTGAGACCCTAGGTTAGATAGGAACTGTACAAATTGGCTGAGCTAAGACAGTCCAAAGGAGTACGAGGCTTGCCACTTTAGTTTATTCCTGTTTCAGGACAAAATCCTATGGAAGCTATTGACCAAGGAGGTACTACCAACTCCCAAGCATGAGAAAATGTGGTTGCAGAAATTAGAGGTCCATATCCTTCACACTTGGCTCCCTTGGTACAAAAACCTTCTCAGGATAATACTTCATTCCATTCTCCCATAGAATGTCATGTTGATGATACTATCCATCCAGATTATGGTCCTAATGCTCCATTTTGGGATACCTCTATAGGACAAGCCATTACCTAATTTGGCACCTGTTTAAACTTTTCTAAAGAAGTTTCACCAAATGAAGAAGAATGTAGACAATACCAGGAAGCTATTCTATGTGCATAAGAAATTGAGAAGAAAATAGATAACATATTGGGCACACCACCACCGCGTTCCGCAGTTGTTCCTATGGGATATCGTTCACTTGCCGATTCTATGAGACCCATTGAACCGATTCTAAATCACACTATGACTCCACATAATCCAGGTCAAACTACCAATGCCACCACCTCCCATATTATGTATGTTCCCAATCTTCCTGGGTCTTCCGCACCTGGGGCTCAACATTAAATTCCTGTTTCATCAATACCTTCTAGTGCTAGGGGGAAACCCCCGGCACGACCTACATTATTTGTCATCGGAATTGTACCTAGTCATGGATAGACCTCTAGTATAGAGAAATCTATAGTTTATGTCCCTCCTACCCACACAAATGTGGTTAACCCCCCATCTAGTTCAGGTCATCCCTTGGGGGCACAACCTGTAACCAATCAAACCTCTTGGGTATGGTTACACAGCAAATCAAGTACCTATAGGAAACATTAATTATCAACCCAACGCTACAGAAATGCCTTATGCTGGAATTCCATATCCTACTAATAATTTCATGCCATTGGGGAAACCTAACTGGTCCTACATGCCAGCTATGGGGGGGATACATATACATATTGCTGGGGGTGCTAGAGGACCACCTTATGGAGGTGCTCCCCCTAGGGGGCCTAATGGTCCTGGAGGTCCTGGTGGCTTTCCTCCTTATGTTCCTAACGGTCCCAATGGTCCTAGGGGGCATTGGTGGCTTCCCTCCTAATGGTCCCGAAGGGTCTGGTTTCCCTCCTCCTAGTGGTTCTGGAGGCTCTAGAGGTTTACCTCCCAGGGGTCCCGAAGGGTCTGGTGGTCCTATTCCTTGTGGTCCAGGTGGTCCTGGTGGTCCCAATGATCCTGGTGGTCCTAGAGACCTTGGTGGTCCTCCTCCCAAAGGCACTGGTGGTCCTAACGGTCCTGATCCCAGAAATCAACGCCCTACAGGCGGATCGTCTGGTGGTTCTTCATCACAACAACCTGTCTATCAGTCTAATTATGGTCCTACTGGTGCTTATATTCCATATCAATATTACCAGTATGTGCAACCTAATCGTTAGTTACCTTTCCTATCAACCTTGGACTTTCCTGATTTGTCCAAGTTGATTAATGATCCCATTCGACATAACCCTTCGTGGCCTCCCATTCCGGTAAAGTTACCATCGGACATTCCAAAATTTGATGGGAAGCAGTGAGATGATCCAAAAAACAATGTCATGAAATTCCATTTGTGTTGTTATTCAAACTCCCTTAGGGATGATTGAGTTCGTTTAAGACTCTTTCAGTGAACTTTGACCAATACAGCCACGAAATGGTACATTAAACTTCCATAACATTCATTTATGGATTTTCGCTAATTGGAAAATGTGTTTCTTACACACTTTCAGCTTCCTATCCATTATGAAATGGGCACTAATCTCTTAACTTCTCTGTGATAGAACACCTCCACCCACATATCCAATCATATCCATCAGTGGAGAAGGCGGAGAAGACTTATTAAGGCTCCTATCCTAGATCATTTGTTAGCTGATTGGTTTACTAAATCTTTGTTGCCTCCAATTGCCCGAGATGTGGCTATGGGTGGTGTCATCACTAAATAGAAAGCCATTAGTCGAGCCCAATATATGGAATTGGTCTATTCCCAGTCTGGAACTTTGTATGACTTGATCCCTCAAGCTCCTCGCCCAAGCACCGATCTTACAAAGCCACCAGCAGAAGTCCCTGTTGATGGGATTGTTGGTTCAATCCAGTCCCTGTCAGCAGCAAAACCTGCCAAGCAACCCCAGGATCCCACCCCTACTCCTTCAAATCCCAAGGTTTCTGCCGATGTCAATTCTATTCAGAGTATTCAAACACCCAGCAAAAATAAAAAGAAAGGTAAAAATAAAGCGAAAAAGAAAAAGAAAAAGAAAAACCAACCAAAATGATAAAAATAACGTGAAAACGAAAAAGAAAAAGAAAAACCAACCAAAACGATAAAAATAAAGCGAAAAAGAAAAAATAAAAACATCCATGTCTGCTATGCAGAGGTGACCATTTCACAAAAGAGTTTCCTCATTGGGACAAAATCAACCAATTTTTGAAAATTAATCTCACACCCATAGTTCTCACAGATCCTTTTCCCTCTAAACAACAAATGATAGACCACATGTCTAATCAGGAAAACTCTAGTTCTTCAAAGGAAATTTGCATGATGTCCTCGGATACTATTAGTTTGCAAACTCGAAGTTAGAATTATGACAAACCCACAGACAAGAAAGAAGACAATTCTTATTCAGGAAAAGATTCCTCTACTGGTTCTCCTGAATCCTCATCTACTATTCCCCTAACCATCGAGAAGCCTAATCTCAACATGGTTTTGCCTCCACCCAAGAGTAATCTTAGGAAGGCTCTTTTTAACCCTAATTCCTGAGCTGCTCAATTTTATAATGTAGTTGAAGACCTCGCTCAGGCACCATGTGCAATCTCCACCTTGGAAGTACTCCAAAGTTATCCTACACAATGCAAAAACTTGTTAACTGTGTTAGGAGATTTAGACCCGGACAATACTAATTTGATTCATTTCAATGTCAAGAAATATAAGTCTATACTACCTCACAAAATTTCTTTCCAAATCATAACAAAAGTAGTCGAAAAGAAGGTATTTAGAATTGTCTTAGACGAAGGAGCTTTAACTCCGATTTTTTCCCTGTCTTGTTGGAAAGCTATTGAATCTACTGAGCTTGTAACATCACCTATGAATTTGAAATCCTTTGTTGGACAAGGTTTCCATCCCCATGGTCTCATACCATCCCTTTTAGTCGAGCTTGGGGGAAAAGTTTTTTCTATTCAAGTAGAAGTAGTAGACACCCCGTTAGATTACAACCTCCTTCCAGGAAGACATTGGTTTTATGCCATGACTGTTGTCGGTTTGACAGTATTTCAAACTATCCAATTTCCGCATCTAGGGAGAATTGTCACCATTGACCAGCTCGATTTCCATACGCTGGATGTTACTACCTCTACGGCTAATAACATCCCTATGTTAGGCCAGTCCCCTCCTCCTTACCAGTCAATTAGGGTAGGCATGTTGAAGGATTCGTCCCTTATGGATATTTTTCCGTCCACTCCTCCTAACATAGACACAATGACAATCAATATGATTTCGTCATTTGATTATGATCCAAAGGGAAAACAAATTGTCGATTCCACCTCGTTGAGTCTGCATGAAGATATGTACAACATCATTCAAACCCTTTTCAATGACCACACTGATGAACTTCATCTGGTGGCTTTGGACCCTTACCACCTACCCTACTGGTTAGAACCCTCTCTTCCTATTCTGGATTATCTCTCTGAGACTTTTCTTTCCGATGAGTCCATTATGGATATCATGAGTATGAATGAGCCTATCTGGGAGGATCATCATCATAGATCCTTATTCCTCCCCAACACCAGTTGGTAGACCATGAATTTGCATCCCTATTTTCCACTGATATTGTCAACACACCTCAAAATCCTATATTGTTGCAAGACACATATTCCGAAGGAAATGAATGCAACATTACTCAAACAAATCCAATTGACATATTAGCCAAGCCTGGTACCCTTGAGCATGTTCATGTTTGGAAGAACTGCTCAATAGAAGAATCTGAAGCATACAGGGCACTTTTCAAAGAATTTCGCGATATTTTTTCCTGGTATTATGAAGAAATGCCAGGGATAGACCCATCCATTGTGGTCCATGAAATAAAAACCTATCCCACTACTAAACCTATCAGGAAAAAACTAAGGCAGGTCCATCCATGGAAAGCTGCAGCTATTAAAGCTGAAATAGAGAAACTTCTCAAAGCTGGGTTTATTTATCCCATACCTCTGACAGAATGGGTATCAAACGTCGTCCCTGTCAATAAAAATAAGGGCACCATTAGAGTCTGCATCAATTTCAGATATTTGAACAAAGCTTGTCCCAAAGACAACTTTCCTACTCTGCATATCGACCAGATTATTGACAAGTGTGTCGGAAGTGTCATCTTCTCATTTATGGATGGCTTTTTGGGTTATAATCAGATTGAGATTTTACCCACCAATCAGCAAAAGATGGCATTCATTTTCCCATGGGGATCCTTTGCATATAGGAAGTTACCATTTGGCTTAAAAAATGCTGGAGCCAATTTCCAGCGTGCCATGTCCTATGTGTTTTACAATATAAAACATATTGTTGAACCATACCTTGATGACCTCCCTGCTCCTTCACAGTGATGGGAGGACCACCCTAGTCATCTCGGAGACATTTTCCTGAGATGCCGTCATTATAATATACGGGTCAATCCTCATAAATGTGTTTTCTGCATTGATACGAGATGTTTTTTTAGGTTTTTTTGTTTCTAAGGATGGCATCCGGATAGATCCATTAAAAATTGCCACTATTTTATCTCTACCAGCCCCAACCAGCCTTCTAGAACTCCAAAGTTTGCAAGGGAAGGAAAAATTTCTCCACCGTTTTGTGTGCAATTTTGTAGAGAAAACACACGGTTATATGCATCTCCTTAAGAAGGACATTTCGTTCTATTTGGATGACCAAGCCCAATGAGCCTTTGATAATCTCAAACACGCTCTGACTCATTCACCCATGATACACACCCCAAATTATTCAAAGGATTTTCTCTTATATATTGCTTCCTCCACTACTACCATCACTATGGTTTTGGTGCAGGAAAATCCCGACGGTCAGGAGCATGTGATCTACTATGCTAGTAAGAATATTATGGATTTTGAAACCCGATATTCACGCATGGAAAAATTAGCATTGGCCACGGTCATTGCTATTTAAAAATTTCATCACTACATTTTGCTCCGCACAACACCGTTTTGGCAGACCAGAACCCTATGTATTACATCCTGACTCGTCAGGTGCTTGGGGGTAGGTACTCTTGATGGATAGTCATACTACAAGAGTTTGATATGGAATTTACCAAAGCCACATCAAAGAAATCCTTGGTTTTTTCCGAGCTCATGTGTGGTCTTCCCTGCGCTTCAATGAAATATGAGCCCAGTGATTCATTTTCGGATGAATTCCTGTTCCTGATAAGCACTACTGACCCATGGTATGGATATTTTCTCATTTATCTCCAAACACAAATATTTCAGCCAAATCTATCCTCTGACAATCGCCGCTGTATCCGTTGCCGCGCAAAATACTACCTCATCTTGAATGACACTTTGTATAGACGTGGTATCGATTCCATTCTCCAGTGATTCATTACACATGAGGAAGCTGAACAAGCGTTGAATGATTGCCACTTTGGAGCATGTGGCAGTCATTTATCTGGGATGGCTACAGCCTAGAAAATCCTTCGCGCTGGATATTTCTGGCCTTCAGTCTTTAAATATTGTCATGATGCTGTTAAGAAATTCCCACCCTGTCAACTTTTTTATCTGAAAAAGTGCACTCATCTTGCTCTACTACACCCCTTCATTGTCGTTGGCCCTTTTTCCAAATGGGTGATTGATTGTATGCATTGTAATCCTACCTCAGCCGGGGGGCATTGTTACATCATCATAGCAGTTGACTATTTTACAAAGTGGGCTGAGGCCATTCCTACATATGAAAAAGATGGTAAGACTACTGCTCTCTTCCTGTTCAATCACGTGATAGCTAGATCCGGAGTCCCGCAGTCCATGGTTACTGATCACGGATCACATTTCCATAATCAAATGATGGAGGAACTAAGTGTCAAGCTAGGTTTTCGTCATGAAAACTCTACGCCCTATTATCCACAAGCTAATGGTCAGGTAGAGGCCATTAGTAAAGTTTTTAAAACTATGCTTTGTTGGATGGTTCGAGACCATAAATCCAACTGGCACCATATCCTTTTCTCCACTCTTTGGGATTACATGACTTCGATGAAAACAACTACTGGTTTCACACCTTTCCAGCTTGTCTATGGACTCGAAGCTGTCTTGCTGATTCAATGTTAGATTCCATCCTTGAAACTTGCCATTGAACTTCTTCTAGACATTTCCGCAGAGGAAGAGAGATTTTTATACTTGAACAACCTTGATGAAACTAGGAGAGATGCTGCCTTGGCTAATGAGGCACACAAGAAACGCGTCAAGGCGTAGTATGAAAAGTCTATCCAACCTCGTGCCTTTAACGAGGGGGACCTAGTTTTGACTTACGATCAGAGATATGACAAACTAGGGAAAGGAAAGTTCGAATCCATGTGCTATGGTCCTTTCGTTATTTCCAAATTTTTAGAGAAAGGGGCCTACGAGCTTGTAGACTATGATGGAATCCCTTTAGTACAACCTCGCAATGGATTGTACCTGAGGAGGTACTATTCCTAGATCTCTCTTGGATAGTATCTTGTATATATGTATATTACTTGACTTTCAGTGTTCTTAAGTATTTTCAATATGGTTTTGAGTTTAGTGTCTGTATCTATTTATACCATGTTTTGGTCATGTAGAGAAGATGGCTTTCTACGGCTTTGTTGATGGTGCTTTCTACCACACCTTGAATCTTGCCTCAGCTGCTTGGGTTCTCTATTCCCTAGCTTACGATTTGGTCATTTTAGGAGCGGTTTGTATTGGTCCCGCTACCAACAATATCACTGAGTATCGAGTAGTCATAAGTCTTATGACTGAAGCTGCCTTCCAAGATGTTCGCAACTTGGTAGTCTTGATGGATTCACAACTTGTGGTTTTTCATCTAAACCATGTTTATACCATTAGGAATCCTATGCTTCTCTATCTCTTCTGAATGGTACGTTTGTTAGAAAGGTCATTTGAAACTATCACCTATAGGAATATCCCTAGGGAACATAATGTAGTTGCTGAATCATTGGCTAATTACATCCTAGATTGGCATATTGCCCATTCATGACATGAAAATCAAACATGGTTCATTGTAAATAAACTATAAAAGACACATAAAAATCATGTAAAATACATTCACCATTTGAGATGTATAAACACCAAGTAGAAGTCTATATATATATATGAACATGTTTTACAAAAAATAGGTCATGAGACCTCATCTGAAGCGTGTAGGCTTTCAGGTAAAAAATCACCATACAAAAATCCTGAAGCTATTAGATTTCAGTGGATACATCATGCACTCATCGTCTATTGATGCTCATGGTAACACATCACTTCCTGGGCTACTCTACGTAGCAGTCTGCTAAAGCGACCTGGTACTCCTGATGTAGGCCTTTGATACTTCAGTGGGAGTTCATCGATAGAAGCATCAAGGATGTCTACAGTCAACCTCTCCAGGTTCTCCTCTAACTCTCCTGTCACATCATCGCCCTATGGTACAAAATGGGCTCCAGCTCGCCTGTCGAGTGGTGACGCTCCCCCAAGTTGTGTTGCTCTGACGTCTGCATGAAAACATTCAAGTCTCATTACTAAACATAAAAAATATAAAACATCAAAAACATAAAAACACTATTTACATTTTAGGGTCTTTTGTTTCTTACCGATGTCACCCCACTGTCCACCAGGTGGGAGCGGTAGGTCAGGGTCACCAGTGAAGTCAGTGCCTGCATATGCATAGTCCTCCACCATGAGGAGTTGATCTCTCAACCATCAAAAGAACGGGTCACTGAACTTTACCTTCCTTCTACCTGCTCCAGTATGGGCCATAATCCGGACCCACCTCTGCAAGCGAGGGTCTCGTTCCCTCAACTCTTTAAAAACCACTTGGGGTCTCATCTATGGAACCCTCTCAAAAAATAAGTAAGCTAGAATGGAAGTGAAACCAATTTGCTTCATATCCCCTTGCTGACACTTGGTCAGCTGATCCTTGAAGATCAGAAGTAGAGCTTCCTCCCAGTTGAAGACTCTAGGAGCCATAGCCTCTATGGCATAGAGCATATGTGCTCTAGAAACCTGGTGTAATCCTTGGCTTCCGGCCACTCTCTGGATGGTAAAAAACACAGTCCGTAGAGGGCCATCCACCACTTCTTTTATGGGATTTTTATTCCCCGATGTCCTAGTCCCAGGAATGCAGTGGTGGTCTATCAGCTCCTGAGTAGTAATGTCCCCCCCATAGGAACCAGTCGACGAGATGGGAGTACCCCATCTCGAAAGGCTAGTCAGGAAGTAGATGTCCTCTACCTCAAATGTCAATATGTGAGCACCAACCTCGAAATATTTTTGCTCCGGATTCTACATCCAGATTATATGCTCTAGTAGTCGCTCATGCGATACCATACTAGGTGTACGGAAGAACTTTAAGAGTCCATAGTCTCTCAATGCAGCTATGCAACCTGCATTTCATTCTGTGAAGGAATTGTCATTGTCATGTTTCCTCTCTTTCCATATGACCATTTTTTATCAACAAGAACTTGGAAAAAACCATCACAAGACTAATTAGAAGCATTCCTAATCATTCAAATCAACAAAAATGAGCTAGTTTTTCTTGTGCAACCATTTATATTTATCCACGGCCGGGACTGCCTATGTCCCATTGAGGATAGGAGGTGGCACCGCCTATGCGCTATGTTTTCGGCATGGTTCTAGCGGGGTACTGCTTATTCCGCAAGAGATAAGAGCGGTGCCCGCTTCCATGATTTTAGGGCTCACCATATAAGCCCAAAACACCATTAAAAATAAAAATTGAAGGCATGAAATGAAAGAGTAGGGCCTAGGATATTAACTGGAACTAACAGTGCATGAATCCGATGGTGGATGCTACCGATATCAACGACTAAAAATGTGTCCAAGAAAATGCTCCAAAGGTTCTCCACTATGGGTAAATTGTAAAATGTTTTGATTTTTACTATTTACATGACTTTTATATACATTTTAGGGTTTGACATGCTATAGTTTTGTTTTAAAATCATTCATTACTCAAAATCTATCATTCTTAATCCTTTAATGTTAGTTATTGGGGCATTTAACACTTGTTTTGAGTCATTGCAGGATAGAAGAGCGGTAGCAGTAAAGTTTTGGGAGTTTGTTTTTTACTTTTTTTTGTACTACCATAAAACGGAAAAAGTCTTTTGAGCATTTATTGCGACACTTTGGTCACACTCTCGAAACTTAGCATCAAAGGTCTAAGTCTATTTTTTATTCTTTTCAGGCTCGTAAAATCTCTCATCATGAAAAAATACCTAGTGGAGTCTTATTTAAACTCTTTTTGGGCTCCTTAAATACGAAAAGATTGTCGAGTGATCTTGTCTTCTTCACGCTCGTTAAAGCATTTGAAGATTCATTCATCTAACGGTAGGTTATCACTTTTTTGGTTTAGGTGAAATATTTTATGAAAAAGGACCCTGTGGAGTCTTCTTCCGTGGTCATTCAAACTCTCTAAACATGGACGATATCGAGTTTTCTTTCATTGGACTCGTTAAATTAAACATTAAGATACCCTCTTTTGGGAATGAACCCCTCCTCTCTTAGGTTCATAAAACATATGAGTTTGGACTTGTCTTCAGACTAGCTATAACGAGTGTTTGTTACCCTCTTTGAACTCCTAAAACTAAAAAGAGGCACTCATCAATCATAATGGGGAAAATTGGAAGGGAATCATTTTGGAAATAAATGGAAGTAGTTTGTCGTTACCTTTGAACATGGCACTTGTCTGCATATCATTTCAGTTAATTGGGTATTTAGTTGATCTCCATGACAATCCACTTTCATGAGTCATTTCACTACTTTGAGTCTTTCAAAAGAATGCATTGTCCACCATCATACTATGTGTTTGTCTGGTTTAGTCATGTTTCCAAGTCTTTTTTCATGTCACCCGATGTTCAAAGGGAAGTTGAAGAAGTTTTACCTTTGCAATCAAAACAGTCTCTGTGTCAATACTTTTGAGTCATTTTATGGTTACCTTATTCACATCATTCCAAAACTATGTTCCGATTTTTGTGTCTTCAATGTGGGGCTCATCATGGCCCTCCTTCAACGAGACTATTCCTATCGACATCAGCTCATCATCTGGGAAATAGTCTGAGAAACAAAAATTAGTTCCTTGAGATATGTATACCTTAATGACATATCCTCTCACTCTTGACATAGCTTCACATCATTGACCTTTGATCGATAGAATCGACTGGGTGTTTGACATCAAGACATCTATTCACACACAGTAGATAGTACTAGGGTACCTTGGGAATCATTGATATCAATGGTGATCTCCCTCGCGCTTGTTAACGGTTCACATCATTGGCTAGAAATCAAGTGGTTTCTACCATGTTTGACTTCAAATCATTGTAATCACATGGATAGAATCGTACTTTGTGGAAGACGAGACAAAGACCCTGGGTAGTTGTTTAGTGCTCATTCCTTTCCCCAAGTTGTGATGGATTTTTGTATATATAGCATGGATCCACATTTGTATGGTCGTGGCTATGCTCAAATTTGCGTCTGTATGACATAGATCTACGTTGAATGTCCGGTAGCTATGTCCATGTTTGAGACCTCTATCACATGGATCTACGTTGTATTCTAGTAGCCATGCTTGTCTATTCGTGTCATGGATCTACTTTGTATTGGTCTGCATCCATGATTTGGTTACTTTTGTCTATGAGTCAAAAGTATTGATGTACTATAGATGCCTACTTGACAACATTCTCTTACCAATCTGACATTTTCACCTCGAAGTGACAACTTGTTCTGTCAAAGCTCTCGCTTATCGTATCCCTCTAGGTCTCATGCTATGGGGGGCATTCTGTTATACCTAAATCCTGTCACCATCATGTGATGAGACCCTTAAATTCCATGTTTTCCCTTAATCCCAACACTTGGAGTGGAAACTTGTTCTGTTTGTCATTCTACTTGAAAAAACCTAGTACCGTGCTTACCCTGTGGCTGATGAGCAGTACCTTGCTCAACACCGCCTGTATCCTTTTATAGAGAAGCGGTGCCACTGCCTATGGTCTTTGGTCTAAAATCAGTTCTCATATAAGTCGCTCTGTCATAAGGGAACAAAAGCAGTACCCTAGGTAAAATGGGAAAAAGAGAAGTTTCATGAGGCTTCTAGAACTTGAGCCTCATGTCCTCCCTTATCCCTATCATTATTGGTTAGTTTGAGCTCGATATCCCCCTTGATAGGATCTTGGAGCCACCCCACCCATAATTCTCTCAATTATCCCTATCCATTGAGCCTTATAAATACAAGCTCATATGCATAGTTGATGGGGAGAACTATAGAGGTATTGTTGTGCTGTTGGATTAAATACCTAGTCCAAATCATTAGAGAGCATAGAGAGAAAAGTTGGAGCTTATGGGGATGAAGTGTTTTTCTCATGGAGGGTCTTGTTGACACTAAGGCAATGGATGTAATCTTCTCCATACATTCTTAATGCAAAGATGATTTCCATCCCACATTACTGTTGTTTTGATTTCACATGTATATGTTGCTAGATTCCTTAGTCACTAGCATGGATAAGTAGATGATTTTCTGGTATCTTTGATGTGCTTGTATGTTTTATATGCTTGCGGGTACACAGGCTCATAATCGAAGTAGTATTCTAGGTGTCTACAGCATTGAGGGAATCTCTTCATCCTTTGTCATTCACTCATTTGTTTTGGATCTGAACCATTAAGACCAGAGGAACAACTTCTGTTCGTAGAAGGTACAATATTCCTGATAATAGGTATACACCCTGATACCTATATTCATGATATTTATATGGATCCAAGCCTATCACCTGGAAGGCAGTCATAGAGGAGGATGAATCCTACTCTAAAGGATATAGTAAAAGAAGAATTACAAAAACTCCTTGATGATGGTTTCATCTATCCTATTTCCGACAGTAAATGGGTATCTCCTTTAGTAGTAGTTCTGAACAAAGTTACAGGGCCAAAGAAAGTTATAGGGAAATGGCGTATTTGTGTTGATTTTAGAGAGTTAAACAAAGCTACACTTAAAGACTACTTTCCTTTACCTTTTATCGATCAAGTATTAGATACTCTATTAGGTAAACAGTATTTTTCCTTTCTTGACGGGTATAGTGGTTACAACAAGATTTTAATAGCACCAGAAGATCAAGACAAAACCACATTCACATGCCCTTGGGAAACATATGCTTATCGAGTTTTGCCATTTGTCTTATGTAATTTTCCTGCCACTTTCCAGCGAGCAGTCTTAGGAATATTTTTCGATCTTATACATGACTGTGTGGAGGTATACATGGATGACTTTATGGCCTATGGTAATACTTTTCAAGAATCCCTTGATGACCTCAAGAAGGTATTGATCCGATGTCAAGAAATAAATTTATCCCTTAGTCACGAAAAATGTAAAATGTTATTGACATAAGGTATAGTTTAGGGACACCATGTTTCTTCCCAAGGAATTAAGGTAGACCTTGCAAGGATCGAAGTAATTGTTGGCCTTCCATCTCCCAAAACTCAGGAAGAGGTAAGAAGCTTCCTTGGTCATGCAGGATATTACTGTCGCTTTATTGAAAGTTTTACTAAAAGAGATGCACCAATGTTTAAGTTACTTACAAAGGACTCGGAATTCCAATGAACGGAATCTTGTCAAAATGCTTTTGAGATCTTAAAAGCTAAACTATGAATGGCACCAATACTTAGGCGTCCTGATTGGTCCCTTCCTTTTCAAATATCTACTGACGCCTCTGATATGGCCATAGGAGGAGTCCTCGAACAAAAATAAGGACAAGCACCTTATGCCATCTATTTTATTAGCAAAACTTTGACCCCTGCCGAATTAAATTATACTGTTACTGAAAAAGAATTTTTGGCAGTAGTTTATTCTATTAATAAATTTCATCATTATATCACAGGTTATAAAAATTTTATGCATACCGATCACTCCACCATTAGATTTCTAATGAATAAACCAATTACCAATGGTAGAGTGACCCGGTTTCTTCTTTAATTGCAAGAATTTAATATTATGGTCATTGACTGACCTAGTAAAGAAAATCTTGTAGAATATTTCCTTTCCCGGATTCAACATGAAGATGGTACTAAACCAGTTGACGACACTTTTCCTGATGAACATTTATTTGTTGTATCTGTTCAAACCCCTTGGTTTGCGGATATTGCCAATTATCTAGCAACTGGGAAAATACCAAACCATTTGTTTCCACATGAGAAGCATCGTATTATAGTTCAAAGTTCTAATTATTCTTGGGTTGATAACGATCTCTTCCGCACTGGTCCCGATCTTATTATTTGACGACATGTGCACGAGGGTGAAATGAAAGGCATCCTCCATACATTTTGTGATGGACCATGTGGAGGACATTTTTATGATAAGAGGATAGCATATAAAGTCTTACATTCTGGTTATTATTGGGAAAGCATTTTTAAGGATGCTGCCAAATATGTTAAAGGATGTGATAGTTGCCAAAGAATGGGTATACCTATGTCATCTGATCAAATGACCAATTTCTCCCATGTCTCATAAAAATAAATATATCTTAGTTTTTACGGACTATGTCACCAAGTGGGTAGAGGCTAAAGCTTTATTTAGAGCCACAGAGAAATTGGTGGCAGAATTTATATATGAAGAAATATTCACCTGGTTTGGTGTACCTACAGAAATTGTCACGGATCAAGGTACACAGTTTAATTCTAAATTAATCAAAGAACTTACTATGAAATATGGCATCTGACATTGCAAATCTCTACCTTATCACCCTCAGGCTAATGGTCAGGTAGAATTGACTAATAAAGTATTAGAAGCCATTTTAACTAAGACCATTCACTTACATCATAAGTATTGGGCAGATAGACTCCCCGAGGCCTATAGGATAACATGGAGAAACACTACCGGACATACCCCCTATGAGTTAGTGTATGGCAAACAATTCCTTTTACCTATTGAATTTCAAGTTAAAACTTTTTGTATGGTAGCACAATTAGGCATGAATTTGGATGAAGCACAGAAACAATGTGTTAGGATATTTAGACACTTAGGAGTTAGTTAAGATCAACTTGTGTAATATATCCGTTAGGTAAAAGTGTGTTTCTTTAGTATGCATTAGT
>LPNX010228674.1:194079-237707 GCA_001517045.1 Pseudotsuga menziesii | reverse complement strand
GTCTGAACAAGGGACTCCTCTGTCACCAAAGGACTCTGAGTTTCTCTGCTCCAAAGGTTTTGTAGAAAATCCACCAGCATAACTTTGCTCTCCAAGTATATATCTCCAAACCTTCCCCAAGGCCTTTATTTATCTGAAGGAAATGAGGCAGTTCTCGAAGGTTAGGGAGATTGCAGCAGTTAATGGGATTAAGGTAAATGAAACAACTAATCTCCCATTAACGCGTGTTTTTAAAAACTAATTTTGAGGAAAATATGCGCGGGTCTGTAGTAAGGCAACCCGCGCATCATGCGCGACTCTGTAGAAGAGCAACCCGCGCATAGATGTATGCGTGACCTGCTGAACATAACACTCGTGCATATGCGCGATATGCCAATAGGGATAGTCGCGCATGCACTCAAAATCTCAAAAAAGCAAAGTAACTAGCTGGGCATATAGGTAATGTATTTCAATATCAACCAAGGTATAATGAAACTGGGCAAACCTCAATCCATAAGTGTCCTTTTGTGTGCCGACCTGAGGGATGTCAGCACTCAGACGGAGAGGTGCCAATCAGCTGTATAACAGCCATTCTGACGAGTAGGTCAGATGTAAGGGCTGAGCCATTCTGGTCATGGCTAAAGGATTAAGTTCCTCCCATGACAGATATAAGTGCTGGCCATTCTGTCAAGTAGGACAGATGTAAGGGCAATTGCCACTCTCTGGGAGAGTGGAGGCGCATGGTCAGTTACCATGTAGCTCAGTCAGGGACTGGGGGCCATTCTGACGAGATTGTAGGATTCAGTTTCTACCAGGTCAGATGTGAGTGCACAAATCTCTCATCATTGTGGTAGGAGGGGCCCGGCCTGGGTGAGAGTCGTTCATCATTGTGGTAGGATGTGTTCTGGCCTGGGTGAATGTGAAAATCTTTCATCATTGTGGTAGGAGGGGCTCTGGCCTGGGTGAAAGTCATTCATCATTGTGGTAGGATGTGTTCCGGCCTGGGTGAATGTGCCATTCTGACGAGTAGGTCAGATATAAGTGCAGAGCCATTTCACAGATGTTAGTGATGTGATGTCCTATCATGCTAGTGAATGTTATTGCTGGGCCTTTCTGATGTGATTGTAGTTTACTACATGATCAGATGTGAGTGCTGGGCGTGCCTTTCTGACGAGCAGGTCAGATGTAAGTGCTAGGCGAAGACCTACATGAGAGTAGGCCTACAACCAGCATGAAAAAGGGTTGGCTCTGTAGAACTTCCTATGACGAGATAGTATACACATGATGATGACCAGCGGAGATCCAGATCGAGCTATGATCCAGATCCAGTTATGATGACTCCGAGAGATCCAGATCGAGAGATGATCCAAATCCAGCAGTGATGATCCAGATCGAGAGATGATCCAGATCCTGTCCAGAGAGATGATCCAGATCGAGAGATGATCCAGATCCTGTCCAGAGAGATGATCCAGATCCAGTCCAGTGATGTTGATCCAGATTGAGTGATGATCTAGATCCAGTGATGCCAATTTATGATGATCCAGATCGAGAGATGATCCAGATCCAGATGACTTGAAGACGAAGATGACTTGAATATGAAGATGACTCAGATGATCCAGTTGATGCAGAGAAGAAGACCAGTGCTGAAAAATTGTGTCGAAAGAATACCTTCCTAGTTAAGAGGGAGTGTTGATGTATATGTAACTTCGGAATGTATTCTTCTATATTATTGTAACCCGATGTTTATTCCGGGATGTTTCTATTATGTATTTGAGTCATGTGGTCATGCCTCGATGTTCCGATCGGGAGGATTATAATGTAAACAAGTCATATCAAGTCATTGGGTAAGTCCCCACTGTTTAGGGGCACTTGAGTTATTATACACTAATTAAGGTGTAGGATCGAGTAATAATTATTAGGTCGAGCCTACGTGTGAAATGGTAATTTCAAGTGAACGGACTAATATAAATAGAGAGTGTGTGTCTCTCTATTTATCACTTGTGACTTAGCTCTCTTGCTCTCTCAAGTGTGGTGCACTTTTGGAGAAGGAAATTCTTTTGCTTGACAGAAGACAGAAGGCTGCTATTGTGAAGGGAGGTCATCTTACTGTTTTGGCTTCACTTCTTGTGGTGATACTATCTTAGAGGAAGTTGAGGGGTTTTCTCCATTTATGGTTTCCCCTCCTAAAATCTTTGTGTCTCTTGTCTCTTGTGATGTGCTTATGTGATTGCTGTGCTTGTTATTCTCTCAGTGAAAAGATCTTATCATAATGCTAGCTTAAATGTTGAAAAACTAACATTATAACCCATAAATTGTGGCCAAAATAATCAACCAGTCTTGTAATCATTACTCCTTACAAATCCTAACTCTTATCATAACTTCTTCCTAATTTCTAAACCTCGAGTCCTAACCCATAACCATGAACCACTAATACTTAAAACCAAACTAATAACCAATATAAACCCTAACCAAAGTCCTCAATAAATTGTATCCCTTATTTTCTCTAACTCCAATCACCCTTAACTCCCATCATTCAAAATCCTTAATCCCCTAATCCCCAGATCCAAACCTTAGCCCCTAAATTCTTTACATTATAACCTATATAACTTGCAATAATATATGAATGTTACCTTTATATATTAACATTTATAATTCATAATATCTAACCCCTTGTCACACATAACCCTTAAACATTGTAAACCTTCTTCACTAAAATCCCTAACTAATAACCTTTATAATCCATAACCTTTGTAACCCTAAAATATTATAAAACAATACCCATTATTAACCCAAATACATATTAATCACAAAGCCTAAACTATCACTCCAAAACCTCAAAACTTATATCTCTTAATAAATAAAAAGCTTCACCACTTTAAATATGTTTTACTAAATAGATTTATAACTCGTAACCCCTATAACCATTAATATATTTAAATATTATCCATTATCATCTCTAAATATTATCTCTTATCCATTATCCTCACATCATACCATCCTTAACCTCCTTAACTCAACCCATGCAACCCTTATCCCCTTTCACACCTAAGATGTAATCCATATAAAATATAGTCACCCTAACCATCCACAACCATTACATCAATAGCTAACCATGAAAACATATAAGTCCAAAAGCTCATAAACCATTACATCTAAAAAATATAACACCTAATCATTATCACATGTAATCCATAACTTTAAAGCCCTGAATCCTAACACCTGTCCCTATTACTAAAGCCTTGCCACCAAAATGATAAAAAAAAATCAACCCTTAAAGGAAATATATGATATCAAGCAACCCTCATTACCCCTAATCCATATCAACCATAAAACCCCTCACCCTTAACCCTTTATACTAAAACTCAAACCCTTATTTTAACCCTAAACCCCTTTAAGTTCCAATCCCTTTAAACCATAAATATTAATAACCAGTATAATAACACTTATAATGCATAACCTATTTCCTTTAACCCTTATCATCCTCAACTCCTAACAAATATGTACATTAACTACTATATATCTTAAAATATAACCCCTATAACTCTAATATTTATAGCTCTTAACCCTTAAACTCGATAAACCCTAAACCTATCACTCATAAATCATAAATTGTATATTTGGACCCTAACATGTATACACCTTAACTAATATAAAATATAAAGATTGAAACCCCTAATTAGTTACCTATAATAACTATAGCCCCTAACCATTAACTTGTATAACCTATATCTCTTATAAGGATAACCTATAGAATACTAATCGTTAAAAACCATAGACAACTATAACCCTAAGTGATTAAAAATACAAACCCCTATCAATCTTAACCCATAATTCTCATCGCATAGCATTAATAAACATTATCTTGTATCAGTCTTAACCATTATCATCTCTAAAATCTATAACAACCAACAAATATAGAATTTTATTACCAAAACATTTAATTTTTAACCATTATAAACCTTAACTATAAATCCCTATAACCAATCAAACCTATAATAGTACATATTTCTCCCCTTAACCCCTAACCCCTAGTCCCTATCATCTCGAATCACCCTTATTCATTATACCATATAAACACAAACCATGTAACTTCTAACTACCAAAAATTATAACATTTAGAATTGCTAATCCATATAATCCCTAAGCATTATTAGACCAAAATAATACTTATAACCCATAGCCAACATAATCCTTAACCCTTAACCCTCATCACCACTATAATCTTAACACTTACAATCCTTTAATACCCATACTCCTAAACCATACAAATTATGACACCAAACCTTAACATATATAACCTATAACGGGAAACTTATATATAATATGCAACATCAATAACCCCTAACATTTTTCACCCTAAACATATAACATCTAGCTCATATCCCATATAACATCTTGCCCCTTTAAATTTTAACTCATATAAAGTCTAACCCCTTACCTCTATTAACCCTAACCCCTAACCACTAAAAACCATATCTTATCACCCTTTACCACTAACACCCACCCACTATCACAACCCCCAACCACTAACCACTTATGCCTAACCGTTATGATATCGTTGTGATAACCTTATGATAACCCCTAACCACTATCATAACTAACTATATAACCCTTAACCCCTACCCATTTTCACCACTAACCATAATCACTAATCTCTAACATAACCCATATGACCCTAATCTTTAGATCCACTACCATGTGACATTTGTAAATCCTAACAGGTAACTCATGTAATCCATAAATCATGACCTTTAATAAAGTCCTAACCCTTAAACCCTTGACCATTAAATCCAATATCACCCCCCTTAGCCTACAAGGAAGTGTTTGCACTTATTTGAGTCGGTTTTAAGAGGTATGCATTAGAAAAATACGTGTTGAATAGAAGCTTGTGGTATGTTGAGGTCATGCTAGCCTCTAGAAGAGGATGAGGTTGGATGAACCAAGTGAATTAATTCCCAAAGGGGGTTGACTTGGATCCTTATTTTTAGCTCTGGATTCCACACATCTCTAACAAGAGCCAAAACAATTGCATTCCTAACAAATAGATGCAAAATTTGAGGACCAGGGTTCCCAACCTATTTCACTTTGGCACCTAATCTTGCTTCCCAAATCAATTGTGTTTCTCCAGTTAAAAACCTTCACATACTATGCACTAAATCCGGTGATATTCCTATTGCTAAATCTGACATTATTCTTGGCGCTAAAGTATATGCTAATATTGATCCAAAATAGGGCATAATTCATAAGGATGGTGCTAAATTCAATGCTAAGTAGCACTGAATTTATCACCTACTATAGTGTGAAATTAAAAAAATTGAAAAAAAATCATGTGTGAGCCTCCTGCAGGTGGTAATATCCAAAAAAGATCGACAAGAAAACTCATTTCAAACATTTTCAAGCAGGGAATATCCATGGCTTATGGATTTTAACCATTCTTACCTTATATCCCTTGATTTGCTAGCTAAAATTCCTATGAGGAATTCATCTCTTGTGTTACTCGCCTTGAGGAGTACACCTTGTAGTTTCCTAAAAGAATTCACCTTGAGGAAAAGAGTTTACAATACAAATACAAACAAGGTTGAGGAATTATCCTTAAGGAAGAGTGATTACAATACAAATACAAAGAGGGTTGGGGAATTTTCCTTGAGAAATAAAATACAAATATTGAAGAGGATAAAACCCTAGGGATTTAGTAAGCGAGGGAAGAAATGATGTAGCATAAAATTGGAATTATTGTCATATGGATGGAGACGGAGTATGACGTTTTCACAATAGTTAATGGTTAATGCTTGCCTCAAAAGTCTATATTTATAACGTATTGTTTAGTAGGTATTACATATGTGCTAAAAGTAGGTACTAGATCTATTGTTCAGTTCAAATAATACCTCAACTTGAAACAAGGTTGCAATGAATGAAGCTTGCCCTATTTTCTAAACCTAAAAAATTAGTCAACCATGATAGCCCTCCAAAACCTCCTTTTAACATTACCAAAAATTTACATCATGGCCAAGCATTTTTATGCATCTTCATGATAAACTTCACAAAATGGTGAAATTCAAACTTCAAACATTCCTCAAAACCATTGATATTACCAAATTATAGGGCTTAAGATCATAAAGTTTACCCCCAAAACATGGATTAGGCATAGAGAACCATCCACAATGAGATGAACTTGCATAGATGAGATTGCACATGAGAGAAAAACACACTTTTGGAGGGATTTGAACCTCAGTGAGGGTACGACATTCCTCCACTTTACCATATAACCATGTTTTTGTTGATAATATTCTATGGAAATTAGATTTAATAGATGAAATTCACACAATGGTGAAATTCAAACTTCAAACATTCCTCAAAACCATTGATATTACCAAATTATGTAGTAGATCATGTGGAAAACTAGTGCACTATGTTCAATCACTTTCTATAATATAGAGATGGTCTTGATGTTAAACCTTCATATACACATAGACAATTGATGCATGATATGTGGATCCCATTGGTCAATTATGTCTAGGATCTCATTAGCATTGAGTTAATATTGATGACCGAATCCCATAGTTTGATAAGACTTGCCAATGTTTCTACTTACAAGATACCAATTTGGAGGAGTATCTCATTGTCATATGTCCTATCTACTATGTGATCATAAGGAGGTATTATTGTCTTTATCAAGATCCCAACTATTTGTAATAACATGGAATGGTCCTTGTTAACCATCCCTAGTGTATTAAACCTTGAAATGGCCATGATATATTACAACCAAGCCAAATAGTATTTATGTATGGCTTATTTAGTGGCCTTGGGAAAAAAATGTTATGGATTAATAATCTCACCTTTGTCCTAAAACATGTTATATACCCCAAATCCATGCATGGTGTGTTAAAATTAAATGGATGTCATATATCACTCACAAGCTTAATATTCCTTAGCAAGGTTTGAGTGGTGGCCTTGATCCCTAGACATTAAGACCCACTCATGTCCAATAAACCTCGTAGATAATTTATATGGCTTAATATCATAAAGTTTACCCCTGGAACATGGATTAGGCATAGAGAACCATCCACAATGACATGAAATTGCATAGATGAGATTACACATGAGAGAAAAACACACTTTTGGAGGGATTTGAACCTCAGTGAGGGTATGACATTCCTCCACTTTACCATATAACCATGTTTTTGTTGATAATATTCTATGGAAATTAGATTTAATAGATGAACTTCACACAATGGTGAAATTCAAACTTCAAACATTCCTCAAAATCGTTGATATTACCAAATTATGTAGTATATCATGTGGAAAACTAATTCCCTATGTCCAATCACTTTCTATAATATAGAGATGGTATAGAAGTTAAAACTCCATATGCACATAGACAATTGATGCATGGTATTTGGATCCCATTGGTCAATTATGTCTAGGATCTCATTAGCATTGAGTTAATATTGATGACCACATCCCATAGTTTGATAAGACTTGCCAATGTTTCTACTTACAAGATACCAATTTGGAGGAGTATATCATTGTCATATGTCCTATCTACTATGTGATCATAAGGAGGTATTATTGTCTTTATCAAGATCCCAACTATTTGTAATAACATGGAATGGCCCTCATTAACCATCCCTAGTGTATTAAACCTTGAAATGGCCATGATATATTACAACCGAGCCAAATATTATTTATGTATGGCTTATTTAGTGGCCTTGGGAAACACCTTTGTCCTAAAACATGCTATATACCCCAAATCCATGCATGGTGTGTTAAAATTAAATGGATTTCATATATCACTCACAAGCTTAATATCCCTTCGCAAAGTTTGAGTGGTGACCTTGATCCCTAGACATTAAGACTCACTCATGTCCAATAAACCTCGTATATAATTTATATGGCTTAAGATCATAAAGTTTACCCCTGGTACATGGATTAGGCATAGAGAACCATCCACAATGAGATGAACTTGCATAGATGAGATTACACATGAGAGAAAAACACACTTGTGTAGGGATTTGAACCTCGGTGAGGGTATGAATTTCCTCCACTTTACCATATAACCATGTTTTTTGTTGATAATATTCTATGGAAATCATATTTAATAGATGAACTTCACACAATGATGAAATTCAAACTTCAAACATTCCTCAAAACCATTTATATTACCAAATTATGTAGTAGATCATGTGGAAAACTAATGCCCTATGTTCAAGAAATTTCTATACTATAGAGATGGTCTTGATGTTAAACCTCCATATACACATAGACAATTGATGCATGATATTTGGATCCCATTGGTGAATTATGTCTAGGCTCTCATTAGCATTGAGTTAATATTGATGACCGCATCCCATAGTTTGATAAGACTTGTCAATGTTTCTACTTACAAGATACCAATTTGGAGGAGTATATCATTGTCATATGTCCTATCTACTATGTGATCATAAGGAGGTATTATTGTCTTTATCAAGATCCCAACTATTTCTAATAACATGGAATGGTCCTCATTAACCATCCCTAGTGTATTAAACCTTGAAATGGCCATGATATATTACAACAAAGCAAAATATTATTTATGTATGGCTTATTTAGTGGCCTTGGGAAAAAAAATGTTATGGATTAAGACTCTCACCTTTGTCCTAAAACATGCTATATACCCCAAATCCATGCATGGTGTGTTAAAATTAAATGGATGTCTTATATCACTCACAAGCTTAATATTCCTTCGTAAGGTTTGAGTGGTGACCTTGATCCCTAGACATTAAGACCCACTCATGTCCAATAAACCTCATAGATAATTTATATGGCTTAAGATCATAAAGTTTACCCCCTGAACATGGATTAGGCATAGAGAACCATCCACAATGAGATGAAATTTCATAGATGAGATTACACATGAGAGAAAAACACACTTTTGGAGGGATTTGAACCTCGGTGAGGGTATGGCATTCCTCCACTTTACCATATAACCATGTTTTTGTTGATAATATTCTATGGAAATTAGATTTAATAGATGAATTTAGATCTATATTAGCCTCCTAGAAAATAAAATAACTTTATTATTTGGTTTCACGCCTTATTTTATATTGCGACCCTCCTACAAATCCAGTCACTAACCTCTTTTATCCATTTGACTATGTATCAAATATTTCTTATAAAATTGTTGTTTATCGCATTTATGAAAGGGTAGGAAACCCCAATGATGAATCCAAATTACTTTAGGTGGCTCCATAGGGAGCTTGAGCGCACAATTTTGGATATATTGGATACCAAAATGCAAATAAATTATAACCATAATGTATATGGAGAAAACTAGTGAAATGCATCATTCAGTGCATACACACTAGTTACTTCCTTTGGCATCCATATTCCATATTTAGAGGCATGTAGCAATTATTCAAGGGATGGTGAGGAGTTTTGTATTTCTATTTAAATTATTTTGATTGATCAATACTTAAGGAGATATGAACCCTATATTTTACATTTAACATGGTTGGGGAAAGGACTCCATGAAATTTAACCTTTAAACATCAACCTTGAGAAATGAGTATTTTTACCAACAAGTCAAAAGGAAATCCCTCAGAATGGAAGAGAATATTAAGGCCAATTAGGATTTATTGGATTGGTATATCACATGTCCCATCAATATCATAAACAAATTCTATGGCATAAGTCCCTCACTTTTTCTCCTAGACCATGTCTAAGGCCTAGAGAACCATCCATGGTGTGATAAATATCAAAATGATCGTGATATCGTGCTTGCAACACAAATATTCCTTATATAGCGCTAGTGTGGTGGCCTTAGACCCTGTGCATGGAACACCAACCTTGTAGAGAAATGTTGTGGACAAAGACTTTTTCTTTTTTCCTTAGAATGTGGACTAGACCTCAAGAAACATCCATGGTGTGCTAACGTTGAATTGGCCATGACATATCGCTCATAGGACAAAGTCCATTAAATAAATTGTCAAAAAAAACAACATCCATTCCATGGAGTCATGGGAGAGCAATCTCTATAGGTGTAATCCAATATCACAAGTCCCATGGAATGTACATATCATTGAGCTAAGTCTTGGTTTATTATTTATTGTGAGTTTCAACTCACTTTCTAAAGCCATTCAAGGACACTTGCTCAAATTCTACTTGGGGCATAAAAACCAATTCAAGCAGTAGGATCGAGTAATGCAACCTCTTGCAAGATTGTTTGGGCAAGTCTGGCATGACCCAAATGTCCACACTCTCTACTGGTATAGTTTTAAAAAATTTACCATGTGATGCAAAAATTGCATTACATGTTACTTAGAAAAACCCTAGTTACTAAAATTGTAGAATAAAAAAATATCTAGTCCATTAACTCATGGGAGAGGGGTATGCCTAGTTTTAATATGATATCATGAATCCAAAATAATTGATGCATCATCGATCTGAGTCTCATATATCGGTTTATATCATGTTTTGATTCACTTCTTAAATCCTTTAGGGACACTTGTCCATTTTTTACCTTGGGCATAAAAACTAATATGAGTAGTATAACATAGAGTTGTAACCTTCTACAATATTATTTGAGAAAGGAAGTATTGATCCAAATATCCACAATCTCTTTTGGCACAATTTTCAAAAATTTACTATGTGATGTAGAAATTGCATGGCATGTTACTTAGCAAAACCCTAGTTTTGAAAATCATAAAAAAACAACATATTATCCATTGAATCATGGTAGAGGGTGAATTTAGATGTAATTAGATATCACAAGTGTTGGAGCATGATTGGCATTAGGCAAAAACATGCATGTGTTAATCTATGCTACAATCACCAAAGTTAATATCCAATAGAGGGGTTTAACCCATGTTGTGAAACTCATGGGGAGCACTAGAAGAAAATGCCAATAATATCCCCCCCCCCTCAACATTACCCAGTTGAGTTTCAAACTCAAGACGTGTCGAACTGATACCAATTGTTATAATATTCAACTAATTGAGAAGCGGGGTGAAACAATATAGGACAAATTTTAACTTTCAAAACTTATTTTTCATCCACATTTAACTTTCAATGAAATCAATCATCACATTAATTCACATGAGACATGAAGATTTAATGTGGAAACCCAATAAGGGGGAAAACGATGGAATTTTTTCCTTTCAATAAACAATGATTACGATGCAAACACTTGTCTACTACAGATACCAATCCCTTAAGTTTACAAGAAACCACTTGAATGAGGCACCAACCCACTATATTCTTCAGCACCAACTGGAAGGAAGCACCAACTCCTGAATTCTCCAATACCAACTAAAAGGAAGAACCAAATCCTTGCCTTGCACCATCCTTCCACCCTAAAGTAAATATGACTGTGTTTTGTATTCAATTTGCATACACTATATTCACTTTTGTTGCACAAATTCCTCATTATTTACTTCATAAAAGACAACTTCTTAGTAGCGCACTTTTGTTCTTGTAACAAATCTTTTGTATTTGTTTCTTCTTACTTTAATGCTTTCTTCTATAACAACTTGTGTGTTCCACACTGCACTACACAAATCACATCTAAATTATGTACACTAACGTACCTTCTTGTGTTGCAAAGTAAATTTCTTACGCTATAGTACACAAAGAAACTCTCTTGTTTACTTTCCTTCACAACCCAAAACAACCCTAGCTTCTGCGTTGATGTACTACACGACAAATTACATATCACGTTGTGTGTTATCACGCTTTGCTCTACATAAGATAATCTACACTATCATCACATTGTTGTATTATGTACTTCACAATATAATATTCACTATTGTCACATTATGCACTACACAAGACAATCTTCATTATTTTCACACCCTGCTATGTCACACTTTGTATTGCACAAGATAATCTTGAATATTGTCACACTTTGCATTGCACAAGATAATCTTGAATATTGTCACACTTTGCATTGCACAAGACAATCTTCACTATTGTCACACTCTGCTTTGTCACACTATGCACTACACAATACAATCTTTACTACTATCACACCAATTTAACATGTTGCACTGTAACTCTCGGTTCCACGCAAGACAACTCTCACTACTACTCTTGCACCACATTACCTATCAAAATCGGTTCTATGTAAGATAACTCTCACTATTGCACATTCATCATAGCACCTACATTCTTCCCTCCAAGCCTTATTTTATGCAAAATAAACCGAATTGTTTTGCATCCATCACAATACCTACTTGCATCTGCCATAGTTCTTATATTCTACTTGTGTGTCTCCTTGACTTTGATTTATTTCTCATATTCCACATTGTGAAACCTAAAAATTAGCTACATGTCATTGTGATTCATTTTCTAGCCATTCTTCTACTTACTATCTTAACCAAAGAAGAACCTGCAATAAAACATCCCTTCCTCTTCATAAGGTGTGCCTCCTCCTCCTTACAGAACCTTATAAATCCTTCACAAACATCTTCAAGAATCTATAACATCCTCAAGGAACCCCAAAAAAATCATCTTCTCCTTAGAATTGCACACCTTTTTAGATCTTCGTCATTGATTCGATGGATGATCAAATTAGGAGAGAAATCTACTTATTTATACAAGTGTTACATCACTTTATGGACCAACATAACATTGTGCAATATCTTGGCAAGGCCGACCTAACATTTTTTAGAGGTTGTATTTACAAATTCTTTCATATCTCCTAATTCTTATGGAGTTAGAGGGACTTCCATATACCATTGGAAAAATATTGGAAGAATATTTCCAACCATGTAACCTATGGTCCAATTTGATCTAGGTATCTAGAGTAAAAAATCCTTCGAAGATAGGGTATCCAAACTAGACATCAAAACAATATTTGCAACAATCTTCGTCTTGCCATCTCTATATGTAGTATCCCCTTGTCTTTAACATTAATGACAACAATATATCGTTTCCTTTGGAAAAAATGAAAACAATATTTCCAAAAAATATCCCCATTTTTCATTTATGGCAACCTTTAGACAATTTTGCAATGAACTATAGATATTCCCTGTGCAATTTTTGTCTTTTTGCAATTATATATCTGCACAATTATGTTTCTACACAATTATGTTTCTGTGCAATTCACAATTTTGACTTTGTGTAATTATATTTATGAGAATTATCCCCCTTTTACATCAATGTAAAAGTGTTGTTCCCCCTTAGTTTATGCTTATTCTTGTATTTGCACCTCATTTTCCATTTATAATTCTCCCTCTACTTGTAGAGCCACTTTATTGGAAAAGGATTGACCCCCCCAATCCTATGCTTTCTTTTATTTGTTGTATATTTTCTTGTATTTTCAATTTTCTTGTAACTCTTCATATCTTCAGGCTCCTTCATTTTTATCCTTTTCTACATTATGTAATTTTTTTTACCATTACTCTCATTGTCTTCTTCTACCAAATATTTTATATTTATAATTTTCTCTCTACCTGTAGTGCCACTTTATTGGTCAAATATCTCTCACCCTAAGCTTGTTCTTTATTTTCTTTGCTATAGTTTTTCTTGTATTTTCAGTTTTCTTGTAACTCTTCCTATCTTCATGCTCCTTCATTTTTATCCTCTTCTACATTCTGCATTTTTTTTACCATTTATCTCATTGTCTTCTTCCTCCAACTCAATAATATTTAGGCACAAAAATACTGGATACATATTTCTCCTCGACTGAGAACCAAATAAGTAATATGTAGGCACCAACCTACTAGAGAATCAGGTACAAGAATGCTAGTGTAATCTCTCTATAATCAGTTTCAACTTTTGCAACTTATGTTTCATTGCAGTATTTAATTTCTATGCTACTTCAACTTTTTTGCAGCTCCAACTTCTACTATGCTTTCAACTTTTGTGTTGCCTTCAACTTCCGTGTAACTTTCAACTTAAGCACTACTTATGCACAGTATTTAACTTTTTCAACTTCTACTCAATACTTGCTTCATGAAAACATTTTTATCACTGCAATAAAACATCTGATTCATTGCAGCACCCCCAAAATTACCTTTAATCTATGTATAAACAATTATTCCAAATTTCCTAAGATAATCCTCAACCAGGCTTCAAAAATATACTCATAAATTGCTCAAAATATGCTCTTTAAATCCTCAAAAAGTGTGTCAAACTGGTTCTTCCAAGTATCCCATAAGTCAGCCTCAAAACAACTCTTAAAAATACTCCAAGCAATCTACAATACCAATTATGTATTTCGTCCTTCAATCAGTCAAATCATACCTTGGGTAGCATGCCCAACAACCATCAAAATTTGTATTTAGATCAGCTTGGAAGTCAGTATCTAAAGCTATCCATCAACCAACCCTTAATTTTCTAGTAATATGACTCTATTCCTATCCAAGAATACTTGTCAAATCTTTCAAACATTGTCCTTTAAGGCAATCCTCAATATCATCCCTTTGAACATGATTCTTCCAAAACTGCTTTCAACCACATCAATAACAACTAGCATTTCATACTAGGAATGGATATGGATAATTCATCATTATAGTCGAGTGAGCTACTTTCAATCCTTGCTTATAATTTTTTGCTTCAAAAATTTACTTCAATATTAGAGTCTATTTTTTAAAGACTTTTCCTTCTTCCTAGACTTCAGATTAGATAAATTATGTTCGCAATTCTAATCAACCTTTTCTTGACTAACTATGTTGCTAGTTATCATAGTCCAAATTTTCTTTAACCGTTATCTTGTTATTTTTATCATAAACTCAAATATCTTCAAGCCTGCTAGGGAAACTCTCACACCATTTCTAATCTCTAAAAAAATTCTTTTTATTCCCTACCCTTTGTATCTTAAAGAAAAGAGGATCAAAAAAGAGTGTTGAGAGAATCATCTCTCAGTTCTTCAACATGAAAAACATTATTTGCTTTATTATCATATTTAGGAGATATTTTTCTTTCATCCATTATACTACCCAGCTTCAAGATAGCTTGTTCTGGTTTTCTGACATGTGACCTATACATCCACTAATTTTGCCTCTATTTAGCCTCTTCTGGTTGCTTTGGTAGAATAGTCAACATCATCGTCAACTTTATTTAATGTAAGAACCTTGACGTGTCCCCTATTGTGTGTCTTGAGAGACTATCATGAGTACTCAATTTACCTTCATTGTTTCGTGCAATTTGTGCAAGCATAGTTGTATGTTCTTCTTTTCCCTGTTTCATTTTCCATGTCTTTTTATATCCATGTCCAGAAAATCTTGTTATGTTTCTTCTGCGATCTCTTGTTATATGTCCATAGTAATGACATTTGTAACACTCAACATTGTAGGGAGCCATGTAGACACCTTTATTTCTTACTTGACCATTTCTTCCAGAATATTTGTAATCTATATCCCTATGCCCAATTCTTTTGCAATAACAACAATAACCAGAAAAATGACTTTGATACCTATATATAAAGGTTCTTCTTGGTGGTGTGTCTCTTTCGTATTCATTCCTATCATGTATTTTCTTATTTTTATTTTCTTCATTTTTGTTGTCTTTGGAACTTCTGATGATCTACATAGCTTCTGAGCTTTTCTTCAATTTTCTTCTCCATCAGTTTGGAACTTTCAGCTTCTTTATTGTTGTCACAGCCAAGAATAGTCTTATCAAGTGGTGATCTTTGACATTTTAGAATATCATCTAGAATTGTTGAAATATTTTCAAATTTCAAGTTTGTGATGATTATCTTTTTCAAATCCTTTGTTAGAGAAACAATTTCTTCCTCAAGTATTACAAACTTTTATTCATTCACTTAATGAGTACCTTTTAGAGTTTGTTCTTCTCCATCAGCACGATGTTCATTTGAATTGTGAGAACTTTCATTTGTCTTCTTTGAGGTTGCTCCTTACTTTAGTGGCTCTTCCTTTTCATTATCCTCATATTCTTGATCAACATGAAGTTTCCTTCCATAGCTAAGAGGATAGGTTCTTCTAAGTAAGCAATGTGTAGCTTGTCCCATAGTTCTTTGGTTGATGTACATTGTCCTACTTTGTATTTCTTAGAATCTAAAGTCCATCCAGGATGGCATTCATCACCATTGTATTTTTATTTCTTAACTCCTTCTTAGCTACAGTTTTTGGTGTTCTTTTTAAAGTTGTGTAATCATCCTCAAGTCCACCACAAATGTCGAACCCAAGAGATTGTAGGTATGCATTCTTTCTTATGCTACAAATTAGATAATGTGTTCCATTGAAGGGGATGTGTCCATGTTTTAACCAAATTACTCACAAGACATATCTTATATAGGTCTTCCTTCCAATGCTAAAGTTGTTATAAATAAACTGACTCTAATACCAATTTGTTGGAGCACGATTGTCGTTAGACCAAAACTCACAAGCGTTAATCTCCACTACAATCGCCAAAGTTAAGATCCATCATAGAGGGTTAACCCATGTCGAGAAACTCATTAGGGGAATTGGATGAAAATGGAAACAACAAGTCCAATGGAATCGAGTATTCACTGATCTTAGTCTTGGTTCTTAGTTTATGGAGAGTTTCAATTTGCTTCCTAAATCCATTCAAGGAAAATTTCCCAATTTCTACGTGGGGAATAAAAACCCTAGTTTTGGAAATGATTGAAAAAAAAACATAGGATCCATGTAATCATGGGAGAGGGTGAATTTAGGTGTAATAATATATCACAATTAAGAAAGAATCGATGGTTCACAGATCCTATAATGTCCCTTTTTGGAAATTTTGGAGAAATGCACAAATTGGGCAAGATTCGAGCTTAACTAGTCATGACTATAGAGGGTTCCAACTTTAACCAAACGGTCCTGGATTTGAAAGGGAATGGTATGGTGAGTCTTAAAAAATCCCGAGGTGGTTTATAGATACTTTTTATCATACTTTTTACCTCTACAACCTTTTTTTGGGCTGATGACAAAAAGACCAAAATCACTAGGAAATTGTGATGAGATCCCCCCTAGGGTGTAGGCCAACTGGGCTTCCCAAATCATGTACGAACCTCCAAAATTTGTAATAATATAATTGGGACTGAGATAAAACCTCATGTACTATCCTTATATATGGTTATTAGTTCTGAAAACTGGATATAGAGTTCCACGTTTGTTTGGTAACTTTCAGTGAAATTGCTTATGAGGAAATTATATAACTAGTTCAATTTTGACGTATGAAAGGTAGAGTTAAAGGTTCATATAAGTATGTGAAATATAGGTACCATATACAGAATACCAATGGATTCCAAAACAGTGTTAAAAACCATATAAATCCCTTCATACAATTCTGGTATACAACTCATTCAGTATGGGAGTCAAATACATGAAAACTAGTGAATTAGTAGCATGGAATTGCAAGAGTTTCAGATATGGATTTCTTGGATTTCCACCGAAAAAGAATAGGGACATGAAATTAGAGAGTAACACATAATATATGTCTGTAAAAACATCATAAAACTTATATAACATGCCCATACAAACCTGATACAAGACTCCTTCACGATTGAAGCTAAAGTCATGGAAACTAGTGATTCAATGGCATGGGAATGCAAGCTTTTTACACATGAGTTTCTTGTATTTATACCCACAGGGGATATGGACATTAAATTACAGAGTAATACATTATATATTTATTTCCCAACATCATCCAACTCATAGAATATCCCTCATATGAATCTGGTATAAAACTACTTCAAGGTTGAATCCAAAGCCATGAAGACTAGTGATACAAGGGCATGAGTATGCAAGATTTTCATACATATATCTCTGATATTTGGAATTACATAGCATGTGTAAATAATTTTACAGATACATACATCATATATTTATTCCCCATAATCATAAAACTTATATAAATGTCTTCATACAAATCTGATATAAAGCTACTTTGATATTGAAGGCAAATCCATGAAAACTACTTATTCAAGAGCACGGGGAATGAGATCCTTTCATACATGTATTTCTGATATTTAGAATTAAAGAGAATATTTATATGATATTATATATCCATACATCATAAATCAAATCTTTGGCATGAACCATCCTCATCAAGGCGCAAGAATCACTCCAACAAGTGAGCCATCAAATGTGAGTGTGGGGAAATGGAGAAGAAGGAATGAGAGAATGGGGAGATAGATAACAATTCAACTGTAGGAACTTCAACCTGAAAATAAAAATGATTAATTAATCTCCCATGATAGTTCTGAATGGACTCTCCATCAACCAACGTGGAAAGGAATCCAACTCCCTAGAAATTGGTTCACTAGCAGGGTAAGTGTGCACTTGTCGTGCAATGGACAAGCAAAAGCTCTCCAAAATGAAAAAGGTCAAATAAAAAATGATCAAAATATATTTTACTTCCTCATTACATCCTTTTATTAACTTCATGAGGCCTCCTAAGGTAGAATTTCCCTCCATGAGCTTCCTCCAGCTCATCTTAGTGGTTTAGTAACTCTCATGACACTTGTCTTCCTCTTCATGCTCAAATTATTTCCCCAATTTGAATGGCTGCCTCTAAATCCCAAATTAGACCTCTTGGTGGCTATTTTTATCCCTAACATGTCATATTTGTCATATGTTAGCAATCAGGTCTGAATTTTCCATACACTTTGTTATCCAACTTTTTGTACCATAAGTTGGGTTACCTGAGGAGCCACCAGTTGACAGACTTGTTCAAAGTCTGATTCAAGTGTATTAGTTGATCCGTCTGCTTGTCTAGCCAATATTGGCTAGTCACTTTTATATTTGAATAATTTTGACCATGGCCCCACGGGGTTTGTAATAAAATGTGCTAGTAGGATATTTTTGAGTGGTTCGGTCTCCTGAGACGTAGAATCTCAAATAGGGAATTCTAGGGAGTTTTTTGCCCCTGACAATTATGCTTTGCCTTCAGCCGAGTATAATTGACGAGGTTTTCTCCTGCTTCCTCCAAAGCTGGAATGCCCGATGTTGAATTCTGGGCCTTGGGGGGTTATTAGAGCCCAAATGAGTGTTATAAGCCTACTAGACATTATTTAGATAGATCATGATCATGTCCCAAGTCATCTGGACACATAAAAGAAAATTCGAAAAAATATTTTTCGAACAATGAAAAATTATTTTTTAATTTTTAATTACTTTTCCTAAGTTTTTTGGGTTAATTTTTCCATAAATTAAATGGAAAAAACCCGTTCATGATCTGAACTCAGAATTCAATGATTGAAGGCTCTAACCTTAAGCCAAAAATCATTCTTGATCAGCCAGCCAGTCAGAACCAACTTTCAGATCAGCAATCGGACACATAATGCCTTTTTACTCAAAAACGTCAGTTTTGAGTAAAAAATGTTTTTTAGTAAAAAAATGATTTTTATTAAAAAAAATGATTATTTTGGAGAAAACTAAAACTCTCCAAATTAATCCAAATTTAATAAAATAAAAGGCTAAATGACATCTCATGGAACACTTATGATGATTGGAGTTATCATAACTCAGCTTCAGTCATCATTAAGAGAGCAATTAATTTAGTATCAGTTATCAGACATGTCATCTCCAGCTAAAGATGAGATGGAGAGCTCTCATTGGTCCGGTGATTTGATCGAGGTAAAGAATGAAGCTTACACTATCAGTGGGCTTCCCAAACCTAGCTCAGGCTCCTACCAGACCTAAAGGATGAGCTTACCTACATCCAGACTCACACATGTGGCCTCATCCTTGGCTTGTTTTCAGTGCACAGGTTTGGAGTGGTGGCGCCTTGCCTGGGTGGAGGCCTCCCCTCACTCCCGGTTCTCCAATTTAGGTCTGGGCTCTTTGTTAGGTGGCTAAGTTGGTTAGGGTTGGTTTTAGGGTTTTAGCACTCTCTCATTTGTTAAAAAGAGGCTCTTTCAGCTCTATTTGCATGGACTTTTGGGCATAGAAGCTCTGCAAAAATGTAATCATTATATTATTGAATAAAGATTTTCAACTTTGGAGGTCTACAGGATTATCTCTTCATTGGTGGATGTCTTGTATGAGGTGATCTCTTTCCATGCTTTCAATTTGTTATTTATGTGTTGAATCAAACAACTAGCTTTAGAAGTCTATTATTAGAACATAAGATTTACCATTTGCTGCTGTCAAGTTGGTTTATTATGCAAAGTTTATCATAATCTAGATGGGTACAATTATTCAATTATATGAAGTATTGATCTTGATTTGCATATTCCTAGCATACTAGATTTTATTGTTTGATTTCACTGGGTATCAAGTTGGATTGTCTTTACAGATCTCGCCATTTGGAGAAGGGTGCGAGCTTAGCTGCATCAAACTCATCTCCATCATCATAAGAACCTTCTAACATTGTTGAATTTCAGGACCTACAGAGAGTTTGGCTTTTTCCAAGAGGAAAAAACAAGGAGATCTTCCTCTAAAGTTCCATCTCAAAGTCTTTCATAAATTTAAACACTTTCTTGGTTACCGAACTTCCTTCCTCTAGTTCTCCCTTTTCTCCTTGACTTCTTTTGTTTCCTTGCTTGCTAACCCCTTTCCTCCTTGACCTGTTTTCCTTTTCTCACTTTTTCTTCATCGCTGCCCTGTTTTCTCTCTCTCTTTTACCATCCCGTTTTTCCATTTTGGACAGCCCTAGTGTGCCCTAGCTTTCTTCCCTTGTTTGCCTCTTTTTGCCCTAGTTTTTGGGCTTCCTTTAACCTTGTTTTTGGCCATTTCTTTTACTTTTTGTTCGCTGTCCTATTTTGCACTTTTTATGACAGCCACTTATTTCATGGTTCGCTGTCTCGTTTTGCACTTTTTATGACAGCCACTTATTTCATTGTTCGCTGTCCCGTTTTGCACTTTTTATGACAGCCACTTATTTCATTGTTCGCTGTCCCATTTTCTTCAATTTTGTTCATCCCTTAGCTTCTTAGTTCGCTGCCCTTTTCCTCCATTTTCTTGTTTTTGACTTCCTATTTGCCTTCCCTCTTTCTTCCCCTCCGCTTACTTTTATTTCAGCATTCTTTTGTCTTGTTCTTTTGTTTTCATTCAAGCTTTTTCTTTTCCCTTTTCATAAAGTTCGAGAAAAATTTCAAGAAAATTTTCAAGTAAAGAAAAAGCACTCTCCTTTTTACAAGTTTTAATAATTGTAGAGTTACTTTGTTTTCATTGGAAATGTCCTTTCAAGGATTAAAATCCTTAAGGAATATTGCAATAAAGTTTAATAAAGATCTTGTGCTTGAGTGGGGTTTTTAAGTCCCCACTCTCATCCTCCCCCATTTGGGGAGGATTGTGTTGTGTTTACTTGTTCATGCTTAAATTAGATTTGCTTATTAATCTTAGAATACTAATTGTCAATTCATCACTTTTTAATTAAGTTGATTACTCAGTTCTTTCAATTGTTTATCTTTCTAAGTAAATCAGTTGTGCAAATCTCTTGAATCACACCATAAGGTGGATCAAGAGTACTCTCTGTCGGAGAGTCCAATCAACTAATTTTATCTTGTGCTTGTTTAATCAATTAATCCTCATAAGTAAGACTCTTGAACTTGCAGAAACACAAGTCAAGAGCACTCTCTATCGGAGAGCATCTTAGGTTTGCATAACCCCTACATTAGTTTCATCTAGATTAACTAAGTCTTTTGAACCACTGTCATAAAACGAGGTCAAGAGCGCTCTCTGTCAGAGAGTTTTAATTAACTTAATAAAATTCGCAACTCACATCCCTTTAATTAATTAACTCCTTCCCTCCTTGCCGAAGTATGCTCTGACCGATCTCAGATCGGAGTACCCAGAAATGGCACTGGATATTTAAACCCTGCAAGAGTAACCTAATAATACTTAACACCCCGTAACCAACGCACCGGCGTTGTAGGGATTCTTCCAAAGTACTTCCTAGTAGAGGCGCTGGAACCTCCCGTTGTCTTAGATTTTCGGCTAGCTAGTCACTTGACAATATCATCCTGGGATACTGGGTGGGCCCAACATGTCTTAAACGGAGGAAAATTAGAAGAGTCTCCCGGCTTTGATAAACCTTCGTTGACACCTTAATCAAGAACACATAAAAACCTTAAAACCTACCAAGAGCACTCGCATCACCTAACATTCACTAGCTTGATTTCTAGACTTGTGTTTAATTCTCTGGTACATTTCAGCTTCATTGACTCCATAAGGCACTGGTCCTTTTTAATTTGCATAATCATATTATTTGATCAATGGTCTATGGTTTATCATAATTTCTTTCTCTGAATGCACTATTAAAGTCTAGAATTTTAGCTTATCTTTGTAATCTCTTGTTAGCAACGTGGATTGCTTTTGGTTTAGTGTCATATTCATAATAAACAAACACTTCAAATCATAATAACTCCTAAACAACACCCATCCGCATCCGCAACTAATCAAAACACTTTAACAACTTAAGAGCCATAGAAACTCTTTTGTAGGGACTACCCCCCTTGGCTTCGTTAGGAGTTAGCCTAAACGGAGGAGCTAGGAGTAGGTGACAGTACCCAGCTCTGTGCTTGCCCCCAAGGTCACACCTCTCCCACTTTCCTAAGTGAGGAGACAGCTTTCGAAATATTTCTGTTGCTGGTGTGCAATCGGCGGACAACACACTTTTCATAGAATCTTCCATCATTTGTTGTCATAGAGTGCATAGAATCTCCTTCCAAGTGGCACACCTTGTCTTCTAGTCTCTTCCTCTTCCATGGGAGTTACCCTCCTTTACCAATTCGACTTCCTTGGCTCATTATATGATATTTTACACCACATTACCATCCAATAATGTTACACTACCCATGTGTTCAAATTTGGATGAATAGCATGCCAAGTGTGCGGGGAATCTAGTCATCCAAAGGCTTCACAAGCTTCCAAGTGTCTTCATGAACCCATGCCACATTCTTTTCTTAGAATTTATCATTTATGTGACCCATTTAAATTTTAATAATGTAAACTAAATTCCTTTTGGTTCCCATATCCCCTTATTACAAAATTTATGTCTCCATCTCAACCTAGGTAACTAGTAGGTTGGTGAAACATTATTTGCAAATAGTCTTATTTGGAAATTATTTAACTGGGGACATGACAGATCCAACTCTCAGTTATCAGTTTATGGAGAGTTTCAATTCACTTCCTAAATTGGTTCAAGGACACTTGCCCAATTTCTACTAGGGAAATAAAAATCAATCATGTCACATACTCAACAACCTCTTGCCAATATGGAGACCATGGGGTACTTAAATTAACATATAAATTCTATCCCGTGTTAAAATTCCAAAATTTCCCATGGACTTTCTATACCATTAATTTTAATATCGAAAGTAAATATAAATGTTGTGGTCCAAAACCAAATTACCTTTTCTAAATTATGCAAGTATTAATATAATGAATGCATCCAATCCATGTTCATTCATTCATTCACATAAACATTTCCATAATCAATAATTTAAAGAAACACAACAAAATTATTAATCATAGCATTCATTCATTCAGTCATTCATTCATCATAAAAAAATTAGTAATCATAGCATTCATTCATTCATTCATTCATTCATTCATTCACAATTGATTAATTTATCTTTTAATGTCCTCCAACTATATGTAGGTGAATTACAATCCCCCCAGTCATAGGTACTCTATCACACTAGATATCCCATGATAAAGGATAACTCCAAGCTGGGGATATCAATCCAAAAGGGTGAATATTTCCCCATTTTTTCTTCTCAAACACACTACACATCCTTCTGGTGTAGAAATACCCTCCGCAAATATCCCAATCCACTAGCGCTTAACCCCCATCAGCGTGCACAACACAAGGAATGGGACCCCCTTGTTTGTACCGCAATCCATTAAGTTGTCCACATTCCCTTCCAATGCTCCAAAAAAATATGAACAAGGTGTCTTTGTGCTCGAACGATCAGACCTCAACTACAACCTAGATTCCACTCATAAGGAGACACAAACCTTAATACTAGTTTCCTAGAGTAATTGGCTTGAGTGGTGTGGTAGCTCTAGTTTTCCTCCATCGGGTACCAGCATCTAGGCTAATTAAAATGATGGCTTGAATCCTACTCTCCCTCGAATTCCCAACCTTTTGTAAGCATGTTAAGAACTGGCCATGTGGCACTCATGAGGAGCCCACTTTAACCCTCTAATCCTAACTTAGTTTAATAAATAAATAAAGGCTAACTAACCCACTTTCCTAAACATGGACTTTGGGACCTTGGGATAAAACTACTCTCTATGGTTTTAAACAAGGATAATAACTTAGATTAATAAGTCACTGGGATCATCTCCCCCTTAGACCGCCTCTCACTTCCCTCTATTTTAAAATTATAGACCCCCACTTCTTCTTCATCCTTCTTCATCTAAAGTCATCATGGATTTTATATTAAATATGAAAAGTCTGTATTTACAATTCATTTAGTCATCCTATACCATTCATGTCTGGATTCTAGGCTTCACATCATTACATACATAATTACATCATGGGATAAAAAATGGGGTGTTATAAATATGAGTAGCAGAATTGAATGGTGTAACCTCCTGCAACATTTTCGGGCAAGGATTACATGACCATGATGTCCACATGCTTTGTTGGTACATTTTTCAAAAATTTACTATGTGATGGAAAAATGACATTGCATGTTACATAGAAAAACCATAGTTTTGGAAATCGTTGAATAAAACAATAAATGTTCCATGGAACGACAGAAGAGGGGTGTACCTAGGTGTAATCAAATTTCATGAGGAGAATGGTGATTAGTCGATCTGATTCCAAGTTATCAATTTACAGTGAATTTAAACTTGCTTCCTAAATCCATTCAGGGACACTTTCCAATTTCTATTAAGGGTATAAAAACCCATATGAGCAACCATGTAAGAGGAGCACAAGACTGTCTTGTTGGAGAGTGCACCATCTTATATGAGGGGTGTTCAATCCAAGGAGAATCATGCTTGAATCATGTTTAATCTTAAAGGTTAGATAAACCCTAGTATGACACATGTACATCCTCATATTTTAGAGCACTATGTGTGACATTTTCTTATTAGTTAATTGTGTGGACATAATTTCTTATGTTATGTTAGCCTCCCTCATCAACTCTTAACATAAAGGTATGAGAGAATTATTATAATCATTATAATATTCTATTCTATTCCACATTCGTAATTGTATTTGAGATGCGTTGTAGGTAGCAAGAACATATAATTGGTGAGTAAACCTTGGGAAAATACAAGAGGAGAGAAATATATCTTGGATCTTCTTGGAGAGATTACTCTTGTAAGGTTCTAGGTTTTATGATATGCAATAAACCCTAGAGAAGAACATGGTGGTGGAGGTGATTATCATTTATCTTATGGTTTTTATTCTATATATATGGTTTTAACCTGAGTAGAAGATATAAGTAAACAAGCTAGCAACTCAGATGAGATTGTAGCCTTATTCTTGTGTGATGCATGTAATCTAGGGCAAGATCATGGAAATACTATCTTGATGAGTTGTCTTAATATTTGTGAGAAGGCGTGCTTATTTCTAAGCATATGTCCCAAGGAGGGATTTCCAATATTGATGGTAGCTTATTGAGGATCTATTGTGGCATGACCAACTTTGGTAACTAGGGTTTTGGTATGGCTTCTCTAGATAAGGTTTGGAGAACTTAAAATGTACCCATTTTATGATAAAGTTGTTATATGTACTTGTACTTCATCTTGGCCATGGTTTAGCATACTTGCATATTTAAATTTCATCTTATATTATATTCATGATTAAGTAGATTTTAACCTTGGCCATGCATACTAATTTGACATAACAATGAGTTAAATTGGTTAAGTGATATAACACAAATCTAGAAGATAAAGGATCATATTATCTATTATAATAAAGTATTTCATATTTTTAATTTGCTTGGGAAGTGTGCCCCAAGGGATATAACTTGTTGGCATTGAATTAGGCTTGTTTAGAATTATTTTCTTGGGTTTCTAAGTGAATTGGGTTGGATAAAAATGAAATATCAGTAATTTAATATGTCCAACCTTAAGGATGAAAATTATCTAGAAAACCTAAAGATTTAGATAAAATTTTGGAAGTTGCATTAATTGCTTGAATCTTAAAATGTCTACTATTGGAAAGCACTTTTAGCATCAAAAACAAAAATACTTAGTTAGCTAAGCCAATCATTTACCTATTATATCATATGTTTCAACTTACTATAATTAATACAAATATTTAGTGTTAGATTTCATGAATTGTGGAAATAAGGATATAGAGGGTAGTTTTGGCTAATTCGATAAAAGTATTTAACGGTTGCATTGACTCATAACTTCCTAGTTTTGGTTAAAAGGTACCTACAATAATGTATCATGCCTTTCTGACTTGACAATCATTATGCTTATCAATAAATAATTTTGATGATGTGTTTCATACTAAATGGTTTGCTCACTTTGAAAATCCAATCCTAAACATGGTTATGCTTGTAGTGCCCCAACTTAATGTTTCAACTTGATTTAGATATGATAGCTTATTCCTACATTTTTAGCTTACAAATGAGTTATTTTATTAGAGTATAGTTGGGTCCACTTTACCATACCCATTTGTTGGTTTATCCCACAATACTAAGAGAGGGGGAGGTGAGTCAGTATTGTTAGTTTTTACTTTAAAATACACAAAATAAACAATCAAGACACACATTTTATCGTGGAAACCTCAAAAGAGAAAACCACCAACACAAACTCATTAATAAGATGAATTTACAAAATTGTTTATTTGTTGCAATAGAAAGGATGTAGATACACCCTATATTTTTCTTGCAACTCTAGACTAGGATGCTACAACACCCCTATGGTTTTCTGCTTGCTTCAATAGACAAGGATGCTACGACACCCTGTTCACTAGCTACAACTGGAAGGAGGCTGCGACACCCTGCAGACCTATGGCCTACCCTAGCACCACCCTGCCACCCTAGAATGATGTCCTTAGTCTTTTAGAATAGTTGAAAAACTATTCACTTTGGACTCTATGATACTTACTAATAGAGACACTTTATTCTTTACACGTTCATTCAATAAATACCTTTTACCTACTACCTACCAACACATCTCTCCATAGATATGTTCTTTCGTTTTGGATCATGATTGTTTACTTACAGAAAAACCTCTTCATCATCTACTCGTTCAACCGTCGCGTTATTTTATCATTAAGTTTCAGCAAATGTACCATTTCATTCTTCTCACAACTCAAAATTCAATTCCACAGCCTTGTTTATCATTTTCTGGTGCTTTTGTAATCTTCTTCTCCAGATATAATCTAGGCCATTGATGTTATGTCTAAATATCTCTGTACCGTTGATCTACTTTGCAGATTTCCTCTTGAAATTGTATTTTCACACCAGTTTTCTATTTCAATGATTCCCCACCGTTGATCTTTATCGGGCTTCTCCATGAGTGTCGATCTTCAAATTACGGGATGCGGGATGCAGGATGTAACATTTCCCAAAATCGTATCTCGACTTTCCACAAACTTCTATTCGCACTTCTTTTTTCGAATCGTTGATCTATTTTAGAGAAACTAACTTCGACCATCCGATCTTCCTAGATTGTGGGATGCAGGATGTAACATTTCCAAAATCATATCTCAACTTTCCGCAAGCTTGTTTCTGCAACAACAATTCCGCACCGTTGATATTTTTTTTGGCAGAACTAATATTAGATGTCTGATCTTGATATTTTGTGGAACCTCATCCTCACACCTATCTTTTGCGAAACTGATCCTCAATCATGGGATCTCGTGTGGGATGATTCATGGCCGTCGATTTCAGATCGAATTCATATCTCATAATGACTTTGTGGATTTGCATGATTTCTTTGCGGAAATCCTCCACGAGTGTTTCTAATAGTTTTGTCATTCATACTGCATCTCTACTTCGAATCGACCTCTATTCTTTGTTTCATTAACCATCGCTTACATCATACTTTTGACATTGTCTTGGAATTCTTCAGATCATCCATTCATGTTGTCTTATCATCCATGTCCATCTTTATTCATCTCATATGTGTCATGCCATCATATCCACTGATTATTCCTTTTTCATTCGTGAACACCTTTGACATCAATGCCAACTATATACCCAACAATATCCCCCTTTCGAATTGATGGCAACCTCTAACCATTCTCCCCCTTTGACAACAATGACAAAGGAACCTTTATGTCTGACAGCTCCCCCTATCAGCATTTCTCCCCTTGAGATTGAGCTTTCTCCTCTTAGTACTTTTGTAACGGAATTACTCCCATTGTCTATCTAAGATGCTTAAAGGCTTCCTTAGGTAGTGGTTTGGTGAAAATGTCAGCAATCTGTTCTTTTGTGTCAATGTATTCTAATTTGACAGCTTTTTGATATACATGTTCTCTTAGATAGTGATACTTGATTGGTATATGTTTTGTCTTAGATTGCATGATAGGATTTTTAGACATATTTATAGCACTAGTATTATCACAGTTGATCACTATTGGATGTTCATATTTTACTAGTAGATATTATAGGGTTTATCTCATCCAAATAACCTGAGTGCAACATGAGGCGGCAACAATATATTCTACTTTTAGCATGGAGAGTGAAATGGAGGATTTTTTTTACTTGACCATGATACTAAACAATTTCCTAGAAAAAATGTTGCTCCACTAGTACTTTTTCAATCGTCAAGACTTCCTGCCCAATCTGCATCAGTAAATGCCTTCAAGGTAAAATTGTGTCCTTTTAGATACCATAAACCATGCTCCATAGTACCTTTTATATATTTGAAAATCCTTTTTACTGTTGTTACATGTGTTTCTTTGGGAGTTGATTGGAATCTAGCCACCAATACAACAACTTGCATCATATCTGTTCTTGTGGCTGTCACATATAGCTGACTCCCAATCATGGATCTAAACATGGTATGATCTACTTCCAGAGATTCATCATCATTAATTAAGTTGCAACCAGTGACCATAGGAGTACTAACAGGTTTGGAATCTTCCATTTTAAAATTTTTCAACATATCTTTGATGTACTTAGTTTTAGAGATGAGAATTCCTTCGTATGTTTGGTAGACTTGCAATCCCAAGAAGAATGTCAATTCACCCAACATTGACATTTCGAATTCTTTCTTCATTTCAGAGGCAAAGTATACACTTAGGATTTTAATATTCCTTCCAAAAATGATATCATACACATAGACAACAACAATGATCATATTTTTATATTCAATTTTTAGGTAAATATTACTTTCAGTGACTCCTCTTTTAAAACCTTGTTGTTTCAAGTAACTATCTAGTCTTGAAAACCATGCTCTTGGAGCTTGTTTGAGACCATAGAGTGCCTTTTTCAGTTTACAAACATAATCTTTGTTTTCAAATAAGAGAAACCCTTCAAGTTGTTCAATATACACTTCTTCTTCTATTTTTTGATTCAGGAATGCAGACTTGACATCCATTTGATATACTTTGATTTTTTTATGCCATGGCAGTGCTAAAAACATTCTAATTGCTTCAAGTTGAGCTACAGGAGCATAAGTTTCTTCAAAATCAATATCTTCCACTTGGGCATACCCCTTACAAACCAGTCTCGCTTTGTTCCTTACTACTTGTCCATATTGATTGAACTTGTTTTTTAAAATCCATTTGGTTTCTACAATGTTCTTATCTGCAGGTCTTGGGACAAGTTCCCATGTCTCATTTTTCTCAGTTTGATCTACTTCTTCATTCATGGCTTTGACCCATTCATCACTTTTTTTGGATTCTATAAAGTTCTTGGGTTCTACTATTACGAGTAGGGATTGTTCCACATCTGGTAGTTGTCTTCTTGTTTTGACTCCAACATTTTTATCACCCATGATCTGTGACTCCGGGTGATCCTTTTGCACCCTTCTAGAAGGAGTTTTAGTATCAGGTCTTTTCCTATGTATATTCCTTCTCTTTATCTTCTTTTTCGTTATGAATTCTCTTTTCCTTTTGCAAGTCGCTTATTTCATCATCACATGTATTTTCAATAGTGTCAATATTTTTCTCTGTCCTTGGTTTTATATCATCTACTTTCACATCAGCACTTTCTACAATTTTATGTAATCTTTTATTGTAACACCTGTATGCATTTTTGGTGGATGAGTATCCTAAAAATATTCCATCATCGGTCCTAGAGTCGAACTTTCCAAGGCCATCCTCATTTCTTTTGATGTAACGGTTACTTCCAAACGCTTTAAAATATTTGACTGAGGTCGGTCTTCCATACCACAATTCGTAAGGGGTCTTATCCTTATTCACTCTGAGTTGTCCTCTGTTAAGTGTGTAGAAAGCTGTGTATACAGCTTCTCTCCAAAATGAATCTGACAATTTTGCTTCATTGAGAATAGTTCTGCCAGCTTCTTGGATTGTTTTGTTTTCCTTTCAACAACCCCATTCTGCTGAGGGGTATTTGCAGCTGAAAATTGCCTCTTAATTCCATGACCTTCACAGAACTTATTGAATTCATTTGAGGTAAATTATCCCCCATTATCTAATATAAGACACTTGATTTTCATGCCAAACTCATTTTCAGCCATCGCCTTGAAGATTTTAAATTTTCCAAAGGCTTCTGATTTTTCCTTGAGAAATTCCACCCAGGTCATCCTTGTGTAATCATCAATGAGCAACATGAAATAGTGATCTCCTTTCATACTTTTAGTTCTGGTTGGTCCACAAAGGTATGTGTGTATTATTTCCAGAGGGTGTGAGGTCATATGTTCTTTTATTTTAAAATTGGCTCTGGTTTGCTTCCCATGTTGACAATGTATGCACATAGAGTTCAGAGGAACTATAATTTTAAGTAGATATCTTATAGTTTCCTTCGTGCTTATTTTGGAAATATTGTCAAAATTTAAATGTCCCAACCTTCCGTGCCATAACCAACTTTCATCTACCATACTTAAGTAACCTTGGTTTTAATTTTCCAATACGTATACATTGTTTGTATTTCTCATAGAAATGCCAACAACCTTTCATGATTTCTTATTCTTGATTTCACATTTTTATGAGTCAAAGATGAAAATGTGTCCTTGGTCGCATGTTTGACTTACACTGAGAAGATTAGGATTGAGGTTTTAAACTAGCAAAACATTTTTTGCTTTGATCTTGTTGTTGACAGCAGTTGTTCATTTGCCAATTATTTTGGAGGACGGGTTGTCTCCAAAAGAGACTTTTCCCTTATTATCTTTTAGTGTTGTGAATTTGCTTGGGTCACTAGTCATATGTTTTAAACAACCACTATCCAAGTGCCATAATTTTTGGCTTTCGGTTGTACATAAGCCAATCATGGTAGTTTCCTTGTCTTCCTTATCTCTCCAATATCTATTTTGTTTGGTGTTCTAAGATTTGATTGCAACAGTATTTCTTGTAGGGTTCTTCAGCTTACAATCTCTTGCCATATGTCCATGGTTATTACACTTATAACATTCTACGTCATATTTTTGGAGTAGTGTAAAAATATTCTTATTTCCCTTTGACTTATTACTTGATGACTTCTTCTTGTATTCATAAACCTTTCTTTGAGTTCTACAATTTAATTCTTTATGACCAAAATTATTACAAGAATAGCAGTGACCTAAGAAGATCTGTAAATATCTATTTGGTCTCTTTGGTGTTATATTATTTCTATTTTTATCCGAGAAATTAATCCTGCTTTCTTGTTTCCTTCCTCTTTAGCTGGAGTCTTTAGTACTTCAGCATAGCTTTTATTACTTCTTTTTTGATTGGTGACAGGAAAACTCTCTGGCTTCTTTTCTTTTACGAACCCCAATCCAGATTTATCACTTGATGGTGTTTGGCTACTCAGGATGTCATCTAGAATCCTTGAGCTATTCTCAAACATTGATTTGATAGATCCTTCATCAAGATTTCTCTTAAATTGCGTGATTTCTTATGCAAGCTTTTTAGACTCTTGTATTCTTCTTTTGAGCTATAGGTTTAGGTCCTCCTCAACCCTTTTGGCATCTAAGAGTTGAGCTTCCAACTGACTAATGATAAGATTTGACTGTCGGTTCTTTTTCCTACATTTCTCAAGTTCTTCAAGAGCGCTAACAAGTTTAGATTTTAGATCTACTTCTCCTTCTATGTCTGAGTCACTATTTGAGGCTTGAGTGTCTAGGCCAATAAATAAAACTTTAGTTTCCTCAACTTCGCTTCCATCTGAATCTTCATTGTCTTCCATGGTGTAAACAATTTTCTTTTTCCCATAGGGTTTTTTCTTGTTTCCTAGTTTACCCATTTTGAATTTCGAAGTTTCTTTTTCTTCATTCTCATCTTGTTTAGTGTAGGTGCATTTAGAGGCAGAATGTCCAATCCTTCCACAATTAAAACACTTTAAAGGTAACTTCCCCTTGTATTTTCCAGTCCCTCTCTCAAGTTTATTAATGAAAAAGGCTTCCTCATAATTTGGGTTTTCTGATTGATTTTTTAAGGAGGCTTCAAAAGTTGCTTCCCCTTTTGAAGATCCATTTTGTCCTGTTCTCATCTCATATGTGGTAAGAAATCCATGTAGCTCATCCATTGTTACCATTTTAAGATCACCTCGTTCTTCTAAGGTGGATACCTTTGGGTTATACCTCATTGGTAATGTTCTTACTACCTTACTTACCACTTCCTTTTCTTTTAATTTTCATCCAAGCCCTCTTATGCTTCCCCTTTTGAAGATCCACACCAGGTTTATGTTTTAACGATTCCCCACCGTTGATCTTGATCAGGATTCTCCATTAGCATCGGTCTTCTGAGATGCGGGATGTGGGATGTAGCATTTCCCAAAATCGTATCTCGACTTTCCACAAATTTATTTTCGCACTTCTTTTTCGAACTGTTGATCTGTTTTAACGAAACTAACTTCGGTCGTCCGATCTTTCCATATTGCGGGATGCAGGATGCAGGATGTAACATTTCCAAAATTGTATCTCGACTTTTCGAAAGCTTCTTTCTGTGACAACAATTATGCACCGTTGATATTATTTTTGGTGGAACTAATCTTAGCCATCTGATCTTGATCTTTTGCGGAACTTCGTCCTCCCACCTATCTTTTGCGGAACTTTGTCCTCCCGCCTATATTTTGCGAAACTAATCCTCAGTCATTGGATCTCGTGCGGGATGCTTCATGACCGTTTATTTCAAATCAAATTCATATCTCATCATGACTTTGTGGATCTACATGATTTCTTTGCGGAAATCCTCTGTGACTATTTCTAAGAGTTTTGTCATCCATACTGCATCTCTACTTCCACTCAGCCCTTGTTCTTTGTTTCATTAACCATTGTTTACATCATACTGTCGACATTGTCTTGGAAGTCTTCAGATCAGTCATTCATGTTGTCTTATCATCCATGTCCATCTTCATTCATCTCATATGTGTCATGCCATCATATCCACTGGTTATTCCTTTGGCATTCGTGAACACCTTTGAGATCAATGACAACTATATACTCAACACGGTTTTAAAATGATCAATTTTTCCTTTAGAAGTAGTTTACCCTCTTTGTAGTAGACTTATGTAATCTATTGAGTTGGAATTCTCATCTACCCCAACTCCTCACAATCATAGTTACAACTTTGTTATTCACACACCTTGTTTATATCATTCTAGTTCCATCTTACAACATCAAGGCTTTTAGCATTGATTTAATTCTTCATCGTTATATAGCTAAATAGTGTTTATATGTAATGCATTCTTTGGGATGAAACATCATTTTAGGGCCATAAAGTGTCGACCTAGGTTAAAATCCTATAATGACCTTATGTTTTTAATGCTTTTGTGTATTTTTGTTGTATTTTGTTGTATTTGTTATTAGCACACATGTTCTATACACCAATGTATCTTAACTTATTTTGTGTGTGTGTGTGTGCGTATGCACACAAGCACATTTCAGGTTTGACCTATGGATTCAAATATTGCACCATTGAGTGCTTAGTCATTTATAAATATGTCACAAATGCAAATGAAAAGGTGATTGGGTGAGGGATTGTATCATATTGTACTATAAATAGAATACACTAGGATATTTAGATGCTCCTTTACAACCAATGATGTTGGTGTCTTGTGTAAAGGCATGGTTTCCTATATTCTCAAGTTAGCATAGTATTTAGTTGTTGTTATGACAATGCCCAAATAGTTTTATGTGTTTTGGTTTATGTTCTTGGAATTACTTTTGTTTGAGTTATTGTATGTGCACTCAAATGTTATACCTATTTTAATGTTATACCACCAACAATGAGCAAAAAGGGTCGCATTAAATTGCCACGATACCTCTCTCACATGCAAAATATTCCTTATGAATGGATTGCATGATTGCCTTGGGGCACACAAATTTACCATCACCATCATAGACAAAGGTTATGGCTTAAAACCCTATATTTTTCCCCTTGACTATGGCCCAAGCACTGAAAATCATCCATTGTATGTTGAAAATTGAAACGACCATCATTTATCACTAAAAGTCCAAGATTCCTTATATAGGGTTTGTGTGGTGGTATTGGGCTCTACCCATGGCTTATCAACCTTGTATACAAATGTTATGGCTTGATACTCTATTTTTTAGGGCCCAAAACTTTGAAATATGCCTTGAAAACCATCCAAAATGTTTATGAGGACACAATATTCATCTCATATGCCAAAGATTATTTGAGTAGGAATTGTGTGGACCATGGCTTGGTCCACAAGAACCATCCATAGCATTTTAAACCTTGAAATGGTGAAAACATCTCACTCGAAAGACAAAAAATATTTATGTAGGTAATTTGTGGTGGCCTTGGGACTCATGCATAACCCATAATCCTTGTAGGCAAATGTTATGGCCGAAGGCCATCACTTTTGGCCTCAAAACTTAGAAACATTCTCAACAACAATATTTAGTATGATAAACCTTCCAATGGTCATGGCATCCCACACATAGGAAAAATTATTCCTAATGCAGGGATTGTGTGGTGTCTTTAGACCCCACACATGACCCATCAACCCCATAGACATATGCTATGCCTTAATCCCTACATTATTTTTCAAAATGATGGCCTAGTTCTAGAGAACCATCCATTGTGTGGAAAAACTAGAAACGATAATCATATCTCATTCATGGGAGAACTATTCCTTGTGTGAGGCTTATGTGATGATATTGACCCCATGCGTAGCCTATCAATCTCATAAACACATTATATGGTATAAGGCCATCACTTTTATCAATCCAAGTCTCATTATTAGTTTATGGGGAGTTTCAACTCTCTTCCTAAAGTCATTTAGGGGCACTTTCCCAATATATAAAAAGGGCATAAAAACCAATTCAAGCAACAAAATTGAGTGTCACAACCTCATACACGTTGGTTTTGGTAAGGTCCAAAATACCACAATTTCCACTTGCTCTATTAGCACAATTTTTAAAAATTCACCTTGTGACTCACAAATTGCATTTCATGTTACTTAGCAAAACTCCATTTCCAAAAATCATTGAATAAATCAACATCTAGTTCTTAGAATAAGGATATCGAATAAGGGTGTACCTAGGTATAATTTAATGTCACAAAAACAATATAACTAATGATTAGTTGATTTGAGTCTCGGTTATCAATTTAAGGTGAGTTTCAACTCGCTTCTGAAATCCATTTAGACACACTTACCCAATTTTTATGGCGGGCATAAAAACCAATCCAAACAGTAAAATTGAGTGATGTAACCTCTTACAAGTTGGTTTGGCCAAGGGAGACATGACCATGATGTCTACATGCTTTGTAGGCATAGTTTTCAAAAATTTACTTAGTGATACAAAATTTGCATTACATGCTACGTATCAAAACCCTAGTATTAGAAATCATCGAATAAAACAATATATGGTTCATGAACTCATAAGATAGGGGTGTCCCTAGGTGTAATCCTATGTCACAATACCAATGGAACTAACAATTCATTGATCCAAATCTCAGTTCTCAATTTATCGTGACTTTTAACTCACTTTCTAAAGCTATTTAAGTACACTAGGAAAATTTCTACCCAATGCATAAAAACCAATATGAGAAACATAATTGAGTTTTGTAGCCTCCTACATGTTGGTTTAGGAAATTCTAACATGACCACAATGTCCACATTTTCTATTGGCACAATTTTCAAAAATTTGCATTGTGATGTAAAAATTACATTGCATGTTACTTAGCAAAACCCTAGTTCCAAAAATAGCCAAATAAAACAATATATCGTCAATGGATTCATGGGAGAGGGGTATTCCTAGGTGTAATACAATGTCATGAGAACAACATAGCTAGTAGTTCTTCAATCTGAGTCTTGGTTATCTTTTTATGGTGAGCTTCAAGTCACTTCCTAAAGCCATTCAAGGACACTTGGAAAATTTCTACCAGGGGCACAAAAACCAATCTATGTAGTAGAATTGAGTGTCATAACATTCTGCAAGATTGTTTGTGTAAGGAAAACATGAACATGATTTCCACATGCTCTATTGGCATAGTTCTTAAAAAATTACCTATGATGCAAAAATTGTAGTGCATGATGTTATTGAGAAAAAGACTAGTTCCAAAAATTGTTGAATGCAACAACATTCTTTCCATGGAATCATGGGAGAGGAGTGTCCCTAGGTGTAACCCAATTTCACGAGGCCAACAATTTGTCAGTTTTTCAATCTAAGTCTCAGTTATCAATTTGTGGTGAGTTTCAACCAAGGGAATAAATCCATTTAAGGACAGTTGGAGAATTTCTACCAAGGGCATAAAAACCAATCCGAGCAGTGAATTGAGTGACATACCCACCTACAAGTTTATTTGGTAAATAATAACATAACCACAACCTTCAACTCTCTTGGAAAATTTGAAAGGAAAAACTATGGATTTCTTGTCTCAATGACATGCATCTCAAGTTCTTTACTATTAAGAGAAAATATAAATATACGCATGCCATAGATGGTCCATATTGTCGCTCTTAAGGTAAATCTATGATCCATACTTCACCATGAGAGATAAGGTTATTTGGGGTTGGAAAAGTCACAAAATGCATGAACAAACATAATTCACTCCATAAGTGGAGGTCTGTGGAAGAGGTTCCATTATGGTGTGTATGATTGAATAACTCCTGATTCATTTTATTCCTTAGCAAATGCATTTATTTATACATTGCGTATGGTGGTTGAGATTCATCTTCCAATCAACCTTTTCATCTTCCTAAATGACTATTCATAGTCAAAATATATTTACAATATTTACATAATGTATGGAACCATAATCCAAGGATTAGGTATCCAACATTCCCCCTCTTAATCCAAAGGGGCCTTTGTGAGTCCGAGCGTGGTTCTAAATTTTTCAAAATTTTCTCGTCCAAGTGCTTTGGTGAAGATGTCAACAATTTGCTCATTTGTGGAATAATGTCGTAAATGAATTGGCTTGGCATCTACATGATGTCGAATCAAATGGTACTTTGTGTTGATGTGCTTGGTTTGATCATGGAATCTGGGTTTCTTGTCCAACTTGATTGCAGAAGTGTTATCAATAAGTAAGGGAGTGGAATTTTCTCGCTTCTCCTGCAAATATTCAAGTATCTTCCTGAGCCACACAATCTCCTTTGCTGCTTCTGCAACTGCGACATATTCTACTTTTGTTGTTGAATCTGTTGGAACTGATTGTTTGTGTGATCTCCAGGAAATAGTTATTGATCCAAGACTCGTTGTGTATCTAGAAGTGGAAACTCATGTCTCTTTGTCACCATCGAATTCCAGGTCAATGCACCCAGTGAGTTTGAAGTCTTTTACCTTAGTGTACTTGATTCCAAAATCTTAAGTTCCCTTCAAGTACCTTAGAACTCTTTTCACAATAGACCAATGTCCTTCACAAGGTTTGTGCATGTATTTGGAAAGAATATAAACAACATAAGAAATATTTGGTCTGGTAGTGGTATGGTAGATAAGGCTTCCTATAAGTTGCCGGTACTTGGTCGCATCCTCAAATTCTTTTCCTTCACTTGATGTGAGCTTCAAATTTTGTTCCAATGGAGTTGAGAGAGGGTTGCATTCTGTCATGCAAAATCTATTCAACAATTCTCCAACATACTTTTCTGAGATATGAATAGGTACTTAGGATGTTGAGTCGCTTAAATTCCTAAGTAGTAATGAAGATGTCTCAAATCAATCATTTCAAAACATTTCTTCAAATCTTTATTTATGGATGTTATATAATCTTTATTGTTCCCTATCATCAAAAGGTCATCTACATATACCACAAGAAATACAATAGATCTTTCAACTTTCTTCACAAACAATGTTTCATCATCAAGATTTAAATGCTTGAAATTTTCCCTTAGAAGATGCTCGGTTAGCTTTTCATAGCATGCTCATGCTGCTTGTTTTAGGCCATACAAGAATTTGACAAGTTTGCATACCTTGTTTTCTTGTCCCTTCACAACAAAACTGTTTGGTTGAGACATGGAGACATTTTCTTTCAAGTCTTCATTAAAGAAATTTTTTTTTACATCCATCTAGTGGACTTTCCACCCATTTTGTGCTACCATGGAGAGAAAAGTGTGGATGGTAGCCCATTTTGTTGTGGGGAAGAATGTTTCTTCATATTCAATTCCTTCTTTTTGTGGATATCCTTTCTCCACAAGCCTTGATTTGTGTTTTTCAAGTGAGTCATCTAATTTGTATTTATTCTTGTATACCCACTTACAACTAATTGGTTTGGGTTCAACTAGAGGTTCAACCAGCTTCCAGGTTACATTCTTTATGAGTGCATCATATTCATTTTGCATGGGTTCTTTCTATTCCTCACATGTATCATCTTCTATAAAGGAAGTTGGTTCAAAAATAACAGATAAATTTAATACACAATCAAATGAGGCATCCATGTCATCACCTGATTTATCTTCTTCTCCTCCATCATCTTGTCTTGTTGAGTTTCTCGTTCCTATCTTTCTCACTTCATCTAGATGGACACTTTCAAGTGTCTTTATGGCTCATTTTGGAATCTTCTTTGATGGTCCAGGTTGATCAGTTGGAGGCGCTTCATTCTCTCTGTTGGGTATATGTTATATTCTTTGCATGTGCGTGTGAAGGGGAGGCACGCATGTCAGCACTACGTTTTTGGATATTTTGGGGGAGTTTTCTAAACATATGTAGCTTAATCCTAGTTAAGGGATTGGAGTCTATTTTCTAATCCGGGTTAACGGATTAGGGTATTGGATGTTGTTGAATACCTATATTTTGTATTGTGAGGATTCATAATTAGAATGAGAACATAGGAGGTGAGGCTCCAAGGTTTGTTGGTTTTCTCGGTTAAGGGTTTCCAAGGTAAATCTTCGTGTTTATGTGTGAATTCTATGGTGTAATATCTATTTTGCTTAAAATAATATGTATGCTTTGCTTCTCTGCATAGGTTTAAAACTTACACTATTCAAGGTTCAATCTTCTAATCCTCTCAATAACATCACCCAGTTCATGTGAAATGGTGGGAACTTCTTCTTCATGAGGGGGTATTGGTCCCTTAAAAGGAAATTCAAAATATTGGTCCTAATTCAAGATCATGATTCCCCCTTCAATATTTGGAATTTCATTACCAAATTCATAATATGTCTTTAGGTGGTAAAACCTCTCCACATGATCAATTTGTCTTTCAATAGACTTGTCATTTTTATTAGTTTCAAGAAAAATGGAATCTCTGTAAACAACAAATTTCTTTTTTACCTCATCATAAAGATGATATGCCTTGGAAGTGTCTAAATACCCCAAGAAAATGCATCTTCGAATTCTAGCACCAAGTTTATTTCTTTGCTCCTTTGGTATCAAGGCATTACAAGTGGAACCAAAAACTCTAAGATGCCTAACAGAAGGAAGGTGGCCAAACCACATTTTGATGTGGAGTCTTGTCTTCAATAACATGAGATGGACTTCTATTTATCAATATGTTGCACATACTACTGCATCACCCCAAAACATCAATTTTACATTCTTGAAAAACATCATTGATCTTTCCATATTCATTAATGTTATATTCCTCCTTTCTACTATACCATTTTTTTTAGGATTTTAAGGAACTGAATTTTGATTTGTAATCCCATGTTTGGAAAGATAATATTCATATTCATTAGAAGCATATTCCTTACCATTATTAGAACATAATGTACCAATACGTGTTTGTGCTTGATTCTCTATCCATGCATGAAAGTTCTTGAATGTTTGAAATGATTCAGACATTGTCTTCAATAAATATACCAAGACAGTCTTGAATAATCATCAACAAAGGTCGTGAGGTAATTATTACAATCTGCAGAAGGAATAGGCACGGGGCCACATAACTCATAATGAATCAGTTTTAACTTTCTGCATGCTCTAATTTTAGACTCTTGAAAAGGTTGCTTACTATGTTTGCCTAGTATGCATGCATCACGTATGTTCCTTTGCTTAGGAACAGTAGACAAACCATATACACCATTCTTCCTTAACAAACTAAGCCTATTATAATTCAAGTGACCAAATCTTGCATTCCACAAAAAACTCAATGACAAATTACCTTCTTCAAGTTGAGACATATAGGCAAAGTTTTGAACTGGTGCAAAACAACCCTTCAACTTCAATAACTTTCCATATTCATACCCGGTCATGATGACCTTGTTGTCAGATGAATTCATTATCTTTATAATTCCATGAAACATGTGGATGGAATGTCCTTGCTGTCGTGTCTGCACTAAGGACAGCAAGCTTCTCTGCAACTCTAGAAGATAGAGAACATCATTTAACACAAAATCAAAGTTCAACCATGCAACTTAATCATGATTGAACTAATTTTTGTTCTTCAAAACAGTCTCTTCTAAAAGTCATATGATAACTTCCACTAGTATCAAGCAGCCAAAATCTTATTAATTTGTCACAGTGGTCTAGGAACTGAAAACATAGTCTCACAAAGAAAACAGACAAATATGCATAAAATTCGCAAAATGGTGTTGCAATCGAAGTAGCAGCTCTGTATAATCAAATGAAAGAATGATGATACAATACAATGATCATGCAAGATGCATGAATGCCAAGACAATTTGAATTCCCAATGAGGTCATTCGAATTGAATGAATGGGTGTAGCTTAATTGATTGTAAGCCACAGTAAACACACTAGTTAACCAACTAATCAAGTGTCAATTGACTCAACTAAGTCCTAAGTGAAGTCGGAGTGCAATAAATGACTGATTCTAAGTGAAAGTAGCTCAGACACATGTTACTGCATGCTAACCAACAAGTGGTAGCGCATCAATAACTCCATTGAACCCCGATGAGGTTAATTGAAGTCAAACTGGCCATCAGAGGTGGTTGGAGGCACCCCTGTTGACTCTATTTCATTAAATATTAATTAAATAATCAATATAATGAAAGGAGGCACCTTCACCACTCAAATTTAACTGATTGTAACCATCAGTTAACAATTAAGTGCATTTATGACACTTAGATCACCCTCGGAGTGCTCCAGTTAGCCTCCTCGAATGAAGGAGAAGGCTTAGTTGGCCTCCTTGACTGAAGGTAGGCATGGATGTGCTCATGCCGATGTCATACAATGCTCCTCTGATGTCAATTAAGTCAATAAAACTTAGGATAGTGGTTTAACTTGTTGATGTATATGTAACTTCGGAATGTATTTCACTTGTATTTCTTATATATTGTAACCCGATGTTTATTCTGGGATGTAATTGAGTTATGTCATGCCCCGATGTTCCTATCGGGAAGGTCTATCATATAAACAAGTCATGTCAATTCATTGTGTGTAACCCTCCTATTGTCTAAGGGTTAAAGTCCCCGTAGCTCCAGGGCACTAGGGTTATTAGACTCTCCTAGTAGAGGTCGGCCCTGGTAGCGTTTTAGTCATGTCAGGATTAGTATAAATAGAGAACTAGAGTCTCTATTTATCATACAACTCATACACACTCAAGTGTAGCGCATAGTTGAGGAAGGAGAAGACACTGGGGCTAAACAAGAAGAAGGTTACTGCTGTCGGGAGATCACTTACTGTTTTGGGGCTTTTCTATTTTGGTACTGATTCTATCTCTGAGGAATTTGTGGGGTTTTCACCATTTATGCTTTCCTCGAGGATAAACACTGTGTTCATTGTCTCTTGTGTTTGATTGTTGTGCTTGTTATTCTCTCAATAAAGATCCTAATAGAATGCTAGATTAATGATGAAATTCTAACATGGTATCAGAGCTAACCTGAGAAAAAGACACTGTGCAGCTGCGGGAACTAGGGCTTCCTAGTTTGTGGATCTTCCTCCATAGATTTTCACCAAAAGTAAGGTGCAATAACTCTCCTCCTTAGGGCGCATATTTCTGTCGAAGCAAAATCCAATTCTGAGGTTTTTCAGTTTTGGAACCATTACTACTGCCGAAAATTAGGGCTTTTCATATAAGAGGAATTTTTCAGTGAGCCCAGGCCTGGATTGATCTCCTCCCCAAAATCGAAGTTAGGGATAAATTTCAAGTCATTTGGGTGGACAGATCTCCGGAAAAGAAAAACCCTAATTTGCTATTGAACCAGCATTGTAGGATTTCAGCTCCAAATCTAGATCCGACATCTTGACCCGGTAAGATCTAAATCTTTTGAATTTCCATTTGAGGTTCTCAATTTAAGATGTCTCATCATACCAAGCTTGATGAAAAGCTTGAGGGAGATGATAACTTCTGAGCTTGGAAGTATAGGATCTCCCTGGTCCTGGAAGAGAATGAGTTGGACTCCTATATCAATGAGGAGGTTCCAGTTCCAGAGGGAGATGAGGCTAAGGCCTTACATAAGAAGAATTTGGTTATGGCAAAGAGAATCATTGGTGATTCTATCAAGAATCATCTCATACCACAGGTGTCCTCCCTCAAGACACCTAAAGCCATGTTTGATGCCCTAACCAAATTGTTTGAAGGGAAGAACATAAACAGGAAGATGACTTTGAGAAATCAATTGAAGAATGTGAAGATCCAGAATGCTAAGACTATTTAGTCTTACTTTACAAGGGTTTCTCAAATCAAGGAGCAGCTAGAAGCAGTAGATAAAGAAGTAGAAAATGTAGAGATTGTGATGACCACCTTGAATGGTCTCCCTAGAACATGGGACTCTTTCATTCAAGGAATCTGTGCCAGAAATAATTTAGCCAAGTTCAGCAGACTTTGGGAAGAATGCTCTCAAGAAGAAGCTTTGATAGTAGCTCGAGAAGAGAAGATGGGTAGTGAATATCAAGCTCTCACAGTTCACTCCAAGAAAAAAAGGAGGAGCAATTATCACTCAAAAGGTAAGATCTCACACTCTAGAAAAGATCTAAATACTATTAGATGTTACACATGTGATGAGAAAGGTCACATATCCAAATTCTGCCCTAACAAAAGAAATCTAAGGAAGAAGAACAAGAGAAGACATCATGCCCATGCTGCAGAGGATGATGAACCTTCCACAAAGAGAATCAGACAAGAGAGTGATGACTCTTCAAGTGAGGATGAATATGTACTGATCTTCACTCTCACGAGAACTGTTTCACATGGAATCAATGATTGGCTTATAGACAGTGGTGCTTCCAAGCACATGACAGGATTCAAAGAATCATTTGTGAAGGTATCTGAACATGAGTCACCTCACAAGGTGAAACTTGGGGATGACTACCAATATCCAATAAAAGGTAGTGGTGAATCCTTCTATAAACTAGACTCTGGAAAGTCTTTGAAAATGAAGAATGTATTATTTGTTTCAGGACTAAAGAAGAACCTCCTCTGCAT
>LPNX010228674.1:121524-193913 GCA_001517045.1 Pseudotsuga menziesii | reverse complement strand
TTGGAGAACAAGAAGGAGGTCTATACAAGTTGAAGGGCCAACCAAATCAAGCTTTGGTTCATGACACAGTAGAACCAAATGAACTTTGGCATAGAAGGCTTTCACATGTACATTACAGAGCACTACCACTTGCAAGCAAAGTTGTTGAAGGTCTTCCAGAAATTCAAGCAAAACATGAAGGGGTCTGCAAAGGATGTGCGAAAGGAAAGAACACAAAGAAGACATTTCCAAGTAGCGAGAGCAAAGTAAAAGGAATCTTGGAAATCATCCACTCCGATGTATGCAGACCAATGTCATCAAGCTCACTAAGTGGGTATGTGTACTATGTTTCTTTTATTGATGACTTTTCTAGGAAGACATGGATTTACTTCATGAAGAATAAAGATGAAGTGTTTAGCAAGTTCAAGGAATTCAAACCCTTGATCGAGAACCAGACTGAAAAGAAGATCAAGACTTTTCGATCAAACAATGGTGAAGAATTCACTTCAAATGAGTTCAAGGAACTATGTAAGGACTTAGGGATTAAGAGGGATTTGTCCACTCCTTACAATCCACAACAGAATGGGGTTGCAGAGAGGAATATCAAAACCATCATGGAAGCTGCAAGAGCTATGCTTCATGATCAAGATCTTCCTATGCATCTCTAGGCAGAAGCAGCCAGAACAACAGTGTATGTACAGGAACCATACTCCACACAGAGTACTCAAGAACAAGACTCCTGAAGAAATATTCTCTGGAAAGAAACCAAAAGTCAGCCATCTCAAAATATTCGGTTGTCCTATGTACATACACATTCCAAAAGAGAAGAGAACAAAATTAGATCCTTCAGGAAAGATGGGGATATTTGTGGGATACTCTGAAAGCTCGATATACTTCCCAGGATTCAAAAAGATTGACATCAACAGGGATGTAACATTTGACGAAGATTCAGCCTACATCAAATCCAGAAAGAAACCTGCTGAAGAACCTAAAGAAGCAGAAGCTCCCAGGATTCATGATACAATCATGAACAAAGAAACTCAAGAAGAAGATCGAGAATTTGAAGAACCACAAAGACCTGTAGATCCACCACAGGAGAAGAATCCTCACAAGAGGAAACTTGCTTGGGTACGAGAGATTATCCAAGGTGCAGAAAGATATAGGGTTCCAGAAGAGAATCTCAAAGAAAGAAAGAGGACCAAATCTTGTTCCAGTTATGTAACTTTACTATGTGACTTCATTGATAAAGAACCTTCCAAATATGAAGAAGCGGCGGAATGGAAAGAATGGAAGGATGCGATGATCGAAGAGTATCAATCGATCATGAAGAATGATGTTTGGGATGTTGTCCCAAGACCAGAAGGGAAGTCAGTTGTGACTTCCAAATGGATCTACAAGATCAAGCATGCTGTAGACGGTAGCATTGAAAAGTATAAGGAAAGATTTGTGGCTCGGGATTTCTCTCAGAAAGAAGGAATAGACTATGAAGAAACCTTTGCACCTGTAGCACAATACACTTCCATCAGATTAGTGCTTGCTCTGGCTGCAGTGATGAAATGGAAGATACACCAAATGGATGTCAAGGCTGCTTTCTTGAATGGTGTAGTAGAAGAGGAAGTGTACGTGGAGCATCCACTTGGTTTTGAGACACATGACAGGGAGTCTCATGTGTGTAAACTGAAGAAAGCCTTGTATGGTTTGAAACAGGCACCCAGGACATGGTACGGCAGAATTGAAATCTTTCTATCCAGTTTGGGCTTTACCAAGAGTAAAGCAGATTCCAACCTTTAATACAAGGTGGAAGATGACAACCCAGTGATGCTTCTACTATATGTAGATGATCTATTTGTGACAGGTATGGATGGGTTGATTGCTGATACGAAGAGAAAGATTGCTGCTGAGTTCAAGATGAAGGACTTGGGAATGATGCATTATTTCCTAGGTATGGAGGTGTGGAAGACTACAGATGGAATCTTTCTTGGACAAGGAAAGTATGCAATAGAGATCCTGAAGAGATTTGGGATGATGGACTGCAAGGCATTAACCACACCTATGGCATCAAACGTGAAGCTATTGAGTGATGTTTCATCAGAGACAGTTGATGCCACGATGTATTATCAAATGATTGGGTCCTTGATGTACCTGACGAACATGAGACCAGATATTTGCTTTGCTGTGAACACCTTGAGCCAATACTTGACAGATCCGAGACATGTTCACTTGACTGCTGCAAAGCATATTCTGAGGTACCTAAAGGGTACAGTTGATTATGGGTTCAATTATAAGGCTGATCAAAGGATTAACCTGGAGGATTATGTGGATTCAGATTGGGCAAGCAGTGCCATCGATAGGAAGAGCACTTCAGGGTGTTGCTTTAGTATGGGATCAGGTGTGATCTCATGGTTTAGCAGGAAGCAATCCTGTGTGGCACTGAGTAAGCTACTATCTAATTTGTTTGATCTCCAGTTAGAAAGCTACTTGTATATACTGTGACAACCAGAGTTGTGTAAAGTTGTCAGAGATTCCAGTATTCCATGACAAGTTGAAGCATATCGAGATCAAGTATCACTATATCAGGGATATGGTGCAGAGAGGAGCAGTGAAGCTCCAGTATATTGCGATGGACGAACAGATAGCTGATGTGTTGACTAAGCCATTGGCTAGGGTGAAGTTTGAGTACTTCAGGGAGAAGCTTGGTGTTCTCCAGATCGAAGTTCATCCCAAGAGGAAGTAATGTGTCCATGCTGAGCCCTTCTGACATGGTGAGATGATTGGTTCCTTCCATGATCAGATGTAAGTGATGTGCCATTCTGACATGGTGAGAGGATTGGTTCCTTCCATGATCAGATGTAAGTGCTGTGCCATTCTGACATGGTGAGAGGATTGGTTCCTTCCATGGTTTGATGTAAGAGTTGTGACATGGTGAGAGGATTGGTTCCTTCCATTATCAGGTATATGTGGATGCCACATCCAGCATGAAAAAGGGTTGGCTCTATGGAGACACATCTATTATGAAAAAGGACTAGCTCTGTGTAGATGGCACATCCAGCATGAAAAAGGGCTGGCTCTGTGGAGGCTCATCTAGTATGAAAAAGGACTAGCTCTGAGTGGCTGCCACATCTGGTATGAAAAAGGACCAGCTCTGTGATGCCTCATCTGGTATGAAAAAGGACCAACTCTGTGATGCCTCATCTAGTATGAAAAAGGACTAGCTCTCAGAAGGCTCATCTAGTATGAAAAAGGACTAGCTCTGAGTAGCTGCCACATCTGGTATGAAAAAGGACTAGCTCTGTGATGCCTCATCTGGTATGAAAAAGGACCAGATCTGTGATGCCTCATCTAGTATGAAAAAGGACTAGCTCTAAGAATGCTCATCTAGTATGAAAAAGGACTAGCTCTGAGTAGCTGCCACATCTGTTATGAAAAAGGACCAGCTCTGTGATGCCTCATCTGGTATGAAAAAGGACCAACTCTGTGATGCCTCATCTAGTATGAAAAAGGACTAGCTCTGAGATGATACATCCAGTATGAAAAAGGAATGGCTCTGTAGAGGTTCCCATGACGAGAAGAATCAAGAGATAGCACCTGTGATGATGCCCAGTGATGATCCAGATCAAGTGATGATGATCCAAATCCAGTGATGATGATCCAGCAGAGATGATCTAGATCCAGTGATGATGCCCAGTGATGATCCAGATCTAGTGATGATGTCCCATGATGATCCAAATCGAGTGATGATCCAGATCTGATGATGAAGATGACTTGAAGACGAAGATGACTTGAAGATGAAGAAGACTTGAAGATGACGAGGACTCGATGATGACCCAAAATATACAGAGAAGAATACTTGTGCTAAAAATTGTGTTGAAAGAATACCTTCCTAGTTAAGAGGGAGTGTTGATGTATATGTAACTTTGGAATGTATTTCACTTGTATTTCTTATATATTGTAACCCGATGTTTATTATGGGATGTACTTGAGTTATGTCATGCCCCGATGTTTCTATCGGGAAGGTCTATCATATAAACAAGTCATGTCAAGTCATTGTGTGTAACCCTCCTATTGTCGAAGGGTTAAAGTCCCCGCAGTTCCAGGGCACTAGGGTTATTAGACTCTCCTAGTAGAGGTCAGCCCTGGTAGGGTTTTAGTCATGTCAGGATTAGTATAAATAGAGAAGTGGAGTCTCTATTTATCGTACAACTCATACACACTCAAGTGTAGCGCATAGTTGAGGAAGGAGAAGACACTGGGGCTAGACAAGAAGAAGGTTACTGCTGTCAGGAGATCACTTACTGTTTTGGGGCTTTTCTATTTTGGTGTTGATTCTATCTCTGAGGAAGTTGCGAGGTTTTCACCATGTATGGTTTTCCCGAGGATAAACATTGTGTTCATTGTCTCTTGTGTTTGATTGTTGTGCTTGTTATTCTCTCAGTAAAGATCCTAATATAATGCTAGCTTAATGATGAAATTCTAACATAACTAGGCCAAATTGACCAAAATAAGTGTGTATGGTGGTAAATGTCTCCAACAAATTTGTGTAAGATGAAAGAGAATTTATTTCATTAGTACTAAGATTGCAATGTGCAACTATGCAATGAGTTGAATCGAGGGCTGTACCGACCTCTTGACTCTTATTTTTGTCTTATTTATTCTAATTGTGTCTTCACTTACTCCCAAGGATCCCAACACTGATCTTCCTCATGTCCATTCTTTCCACTATGCTTGCACTTCAGATCTAATCTTTTGCTTTAGTTGTTTCTGCACCCTGTGCTTCTACAATTTCTTCTTCATCTTCCTCTCTTGTTGTTATCTCCCTTGGAAGGTTCTTTGGGTTGATTCTTTGCTTTCTAAGCAAAGCAAAGGGATTCTCCAATAGACTCGCTTGATTTCTTTCCAAAGGCTTTATCTCTCTCTGCAATCTTTTATACCAGGGTGTCAAAGGTGAGATATTTGAACTTGTTACTTGCTTGCAGGGACTCAAAGTAGTTGGAGTGAGTTGAATACACTTACTTTACAAATGTTGCAAGTGGAAGGTCAAGTTTCATACCATATGCTTGGATCTTATGCATGATTTCTTTGATCTCATATGCAACTAGCATATAGCATAAGATCATTATCTTTTACTTGCAAACTGAACAATTTCAACATTAACTTAATTATCTCCATATCATATTGTGAATCATACAACTCTTTTAATGTATTTAGAGCTTCAAAGCATGATTTTGCACAAAAAATATGTTGCCTCGCCTCTTTACTAATAGTGGCAGTGATCATAGTTAGGCCTTTCTTGTCTGTGGACTTCCAAACAACAAGTTCTTTCTCTCTTGTAGAAGGTTTTGGATCAATGGTTAGAATTGTATCAATCTCTATCTTAATAGTCTTTCCTTCACAAATCCCATCTCATAGGTCATTGTATATGAAGATGGATTTGATTTTTCTAGACCATCTTGGATATGTGTTCTTTCTAGTGAAGACATCACCAACAATAGATGTAAAAGAGTGCATCTTCAATCTAGAACCTGCAACTTACAAATTATTTGGAAAGATAGTGGATGTAGGGTTAAGTTCCTGCTCCTCTACAAGTTAGAAAATGATTCTGACAATTATGCAGCCTATTAGAAATAATTTTGCAGCTTTCCACAACATTGTTTGGGTATCTCTAAAGTGCTATTACATAAATAATTCAAATCTTTTTATGAAAAATTACAATAATAAGTCAATACAATATCTTTAGCAAATCTCAGGCACTTCTTGCAATTTCACACTCTTCAAGCAATCTTCACCTCCGTCTTCACTCGCAACAATGGTCTCATATCCAAATGAAACAGCTCAAGACGCAGCTCAGGCTCAATCTTCACGTTTTTCACCAAAAGCCTTGTGATGGGAAGGGTGTCCAAAACGCAGCTCAGGCTCAATCTTCACGTTTTTCACCAAAAATCTTGTGATGGAAAGAGTGTCCAAAATGCAGCCAATATTCAAGAGGATGTGAGCAGCTTCAGGAACTTGTATCAATTCTCAGGAAGAGATCTACTTCAGAAAGGTGAAGCGCAACATACACGACTTCTCCAACGCATCAAATAGTACTCACGAGGTCATCCTACTAGCCACACTTCACACAGTTGAGTGTTGGCGTAAGTCTTCACCAAGTCTTAAAAAAATGCACAGAAGAATAACCTCTTCAATGTAGCTTTCAAACTCATACAACAAGCTCGGGCCGATATAGCATCCTCACCATTCATACAAATGAAAATATTTGCAGACATTTTCTAGAAAATATTCATGCATAGGAAATAGGGTAGAAATTAGGTATTATGTACTCCCCAACGGTTACATCCAATATGGAAAGAAACCATTTTACCTACGTGCTATTTGAATAAAAGTGTGAGTCTTCCATCAACAGACTTCAGTCATCGGACTTCAAAGAAATCGCATCAGCAATACAGCTTCAATCTTCATTCAAATGAAAAGACGTGACCCTTCATTCTTCTATCATTGTTCTCCAATGAACTTGCAGCAACAGAATGGCACGATTTCTCATAGCTTCAGTCTTCAATAGATTCTCAACTTTGAATACTAAGATCTCCTCTTGGTTAGTCACAGCACTCAGTCTTCCATAACAACTCTCAAAACAAATCTCCACATGAAATTGCAGTTCACGGCTTCACATACAGCATATGGGAAGAGTGTAGATGGGATAGCTGTATCGCACAACCCTCTCAGTGTAAGCGTGGATAATATCTCAGGACGAAGTGGAGTGGCAGCATGATGGGAAAACGAGTAACGGAAATTTAGGGTTATGTATGACTTAGCAATGATTCAAACGTTCTGGTAAAGAGACTTCAAAATCGTGTAGTGATTTGAGGAAATAATTAATAGCATATATTCCAACAAATAATTTCCTATCTTAAACGCAAGTCATTCCTCAACACAGTTCTGGAACTGTAACGCATACAATGAATGCACGTACTCATTCCTCAACACAGTTCTGGAACTGTAACGCATACAATGAATGCACGTTGGCTGGCAAGAGAAACAGTTGAATGCAAACTGACAGTGGGCAAGCAGTGTTAAACAAATTAGCATAGGACAAGACGAAGGTCTGGCAGGCAGAATGTCAGGGCTGAAACACATTAGGAGTTATGGCAGGCTACCATTGTAGGATTTAATAACTCATGATTCATTTTAGGCTTTATGGCAGGTTACCATTGTAGGATTTAATAACTCATGATTCATTCTATTCTTTGGCAAATTCTTTTATTTATACATTGCATATGGTGGTTGAGATTCATTTTCCAACAAACTTTTTCATTTTCTTACATGGTTATTCATATTTAGAGTATATTTACAATACTTTTATAATGTATGGAACCATAATCCAAGGATTAAGTATCCAACATGATGGATAGCCTACCTAGGAAATAATAATAAAAAATGCAAACAAGTGTAACTGATCCAAATATGATCTATCTAATAATATCAATGATTCTTATTACTTTGGGGTGAATGATATTTTTGGAGTGTTGACAACGGCATAGAATCGTGAACAACCTAGATTTATTCACAAATATCAAATAAATTGCTATGGTTTCATGTGAGGTAACATTCCATTAGAGGCTAGGAAGGTCCCTAGCATGATGAAAAGGCTAGATCTTAAAAACATCCAAATAATTAATTATCAACATATCACACCAATATCCTCCACTCATAATTGCAAGGGATAATGAAGTTTCAATATCAAAATATTTCCTGCTAACCAATGCAAATGGTGCCCTATGCCATGATGGCTAAGAAATGCTAGCACTAATACCAACCCTCCATTAAGGGGCATAAATCAAAAGTATAATTTACACCCTAAAGTGCTCCAACCTTCAAAAAGTCAAAATGTTCTCACCTTTTCACCCACTTTTGCATACACATTGCAAGAGAGAGAGGTTGTGGAAAAACCAACAAGATAGGGATATCTACTACATGTCAAACATTCATGGATAGATCACTATTTCCAAGCTGTCATCCTTGGAAAAGAAGGTTGGGTGCCTATGCAAATTACATAAGTTTATTTCTAAGGCTTGGATCCTTTTGGCGTCTATTTATAGTTTTATCAGTAGCTTGGAGTTTTTATCTCTTAGAAACCCATTATTTATCTTCTTCCCAATTAAGATCTTATTAACATAATATGACTTCCACTATGCCAAGAGCCTCTAAAACTACCTTAGGAGGATCACTTGATCACTCTATTATGTGTTGCATTGATTTGAGAAACATTTCCACCACCAAAATTCCCCCATCCATTGATGACCTTGCTAAGGTTTCTACACCTTCCATCATCTCTTACACACACACACCAATTAATTGGAGCCAATTATGTCCATTCCACACAAATTAAATAAGTCCCATACAAAGCTTCTAGATTGGTGCAAATGTAGTCCCTAATACCTACCCCTTCCCCAAATTCATGAACCCATGTATCCAACATTATAGCCCTTTCTCCTTAGCAACCATGATTGTATATGGAAAAATAGAGATCTTTATGATTAATTCCTCGACCATTTCTTCTATGCTAGGAGCTCCCATGGACATTATTACCCTATCCCTCAAGATGCAAGAAAGGAGTTACATATGCATTGGGCCTAATAGATAGAAAATAATAATATTCCAAAGGTTGTAGTATAATGAAGGTTTACCAAAGAATTCCCCCTCTCTCCCTCATCTAATCATTGCAAAAATTGTCCATAGGTGTAAACTGATGTCCCAAGACCAAAAATCTAATGGTTCCCTTGATCCAAGTCCCTGTTATGAATTTGTGGCAAGTTTCAACTTACTTCTTAAAGCCACTCTATTGTGGGAATAAAAACCAATCAAAGTAGCATAATTGAGTGTTGTGGCCTCCTACAAGTTTGTTTGTGAAAGGTCAACATGACTCGAATGTCCTCACACTCTAGTGGTAAAGTTTTCAAAAAGAAATCCTATGATGCAAAAATTGCATTTCGTGTTACTTAACAAAACCCTAGTATCGAAAATCATCAAATAAAATATCTAATCCATGGAATCATGAGAGAGCAATATCTCTAGGTATAATATGATATCACGGGTCCAACAGAATGGATGGATCACCAATCCAAGTCTCGGTTATCAGTTTATTGCAAGTTTCAACTCGCTTCCTAAAACCATTCAAGAAAACTTTCCAAACTTCTAACAAGGGAATAAAAACTGATATCTGCAGTAGAATTGAGTGTCATAACCTATTGCAAGTTTTTTTGTGTGAGGTCAAGAAGACCACAATGTACACACACTTTGTTGGCATAGTTTTCAAAAAAAAAATCCCTTGATGTAGAAATGGTATTGCATGTTACTTGGAAAAACCCTAATTTTATAGATCATCGGATAAAACTGATGATTGAAGCACTGATGGGATAACATTGTCTCTACATGTAATCCAGTATCATGACTCTAATAGAATTCATAGTTAGTTTATTCAAGTACCTGTTATCAATTTATGGCAAGTTTCAACTCACTTCCTAAAGCCAATTAGGGACACTTACCCAATTTCTATCGAGGGCATAAAAAACAATATTTCTAGTAGAATTGAGTGTTATAACATACTGCAAGGTTTCTTAGTCAAGGTTGACATGACAATGTCCATACGCTTTGTTGGCAAGTTTTTTAAAATTTACCCTTTAATGCTAAAATTTCATTGTATGTTACTTAGCAAAACACTAGTCTAGAAATTGTCGAATAAAATATGTGTTCCATGGATTCATTGTAGGGTGGTATCCCTATTTGTATTCTAATGTTGTAAGTCCAATGGATTCAACGTTTTATCTATCTGAGTTGTAGTTATTAGTTTATGGTGAGTTTCAACTAGCTTCCTAAACGCATCTAGGGACACTTGACCAATTTAACCAATTTAAGTAGCATAATTGAGTATTGTATCCTCTTTCAAGTTTTTTGGGGCAACACGATCATGAGGATAACTCCCACACACTTTTTGGCATAGTTTTCAAAAATTTACCCTACAATGCAAAATTTCCATCGCGTGTTTGTTAGTAAAACCCTAGTTTTGGAAATCGTTGAATAAAAAATCATCAAATCCATGGAGTCAAGGTAGAGAGTTGTCACTAGGTGTAATCTAATGTCACAATTCCAACAGAGACAACAATTTGTCAACCTAAATCTTGGTTATCACTTTATGGTGAGTTTTGAATCGCTTCCTAAAGTCATTCAAGGACATAGTGAATTTCTATCGGAGGCATAAAATTGATCCAAATTGTAGAATTGAGTGTTGTAACCTCCTACAATTTTGTTTGGGTAATGATTTCATTACCATGATATCCACACACTCCGTTGGTATAGTTTTCAAAAAAATGCCTATGATGCAAAGAGTACTTTGCATGTTACTTAGCAAAACACTAGTTCCAAAAATCATCGAATTAATCAATATCTAGCCCATGGAATCATTGGAGAGAGGTGTCCAGATGTAATATTATTTCATGATCCCAACAAATCGATGGTTCATCGATATGAGTCTCATCTATCAATTTATGGTGACTTTCAACTTGCTTCCTAAATCCATTTAGGGACACTTGCCCAATTTCTACCAGAGGCATAAAATCTGATATGAGCAGTAGAATTAAGTATTGTAACCTCCTACAAGTTTTTTAGGAAAGAACAATGAGATAACAATTTCCATAATCTCCATTGGCATAGTTTTCAAAAGTTTACCCCAAGATGCAAAAATTACATTGCATGTTACTATGCAAAAACCTACTTCCAGAAATCATCGAATAAAAATATATCTAGTACATGGAATTATACGAAGTAGGTGCCCCTAGATGTAATTTGATGTCATGATTCCAACAAAATTGATGGTATTTCAACCCAAGTTTATATTATCAATTTATGTTGAGTTCCAACTCGCTTCCTAAAACCATTCAAGGATGCTTGATGAAATTCTACCAGGGGAATAAAATCCAATCTGAGCAATAGAATAGAATTTCATAACCTCCTGCAAGGTTTTTTGGAAAGGAAAATGTGATCATGATGTCCACATTCTTTGTTGGCACAATTTAAAAAAATCCCCTGTGATGTAAAAATCACATTGCATGTTACTGAGCAAAACCCTAGTTTTATAAATCATCAAAGAAAACAATATCCAATCCATGGAATCACAGGAGTGGGGTGTCTGTAGGTGTATTCTAATGTCATGAGTTTGACAATATTGATGTTTTCTCGATCCAAGTCCTGGTTATTAGTTTATGGCAAGTTTCAACTCGATTCCTAAAGCCATTCAAGGGCAATTGATGAATTTATACCGAGGACATAAAATATAATCTGAGCAATAGAATGGAGTGTCATTACCTCTTTCAAGTTTTTTTAGGCAAGACCAATGTGACCATAATCTGCACGTGCTCTATTGACACAATTTTCAAAAAATTACCCTGTGATACAAAAATCGCATTGCATGTTGCTAAGCAAAACCCTAGTTTACAAAACCATCAAATAAATAAATATCCAAACCATGGAATCACATGAGAGGGGAGTCCCTAGATGTAGTTTAATGTCATGATCCTGACATAATCAATTATTTGTAGATTTAAGTCCTAGTTATTAGTTTATGGTGAGTTTCAACTCGCTCCCTAAATCCATTCAAGGACACTTGGGTGTATTTCCATCGATGGCATAAAATCAAATTCAAACAAAAGAAATGAGTGTTGTAGCCTCCTACAAGATTTATAATGCAAAACTTACATGACCACGATGTCACCATGCCCCATTGGCATGGTTTTCAAAAATATATTGTGTGATGTGAAAATTGCATTGTGTGTTACTAAACAAAACCCTAGTTCTGGAAATCATCAAATAAAACAATTGCCAGCAATGGAATCACAAGAGAGGGGTGTCCTTAGGTGTAATTTGATTTCATGAGTCCAATGTAATTGATGGTTCATTGATTTAAGTCTCAATTATTAGTTTATGGTGATTTTCAACTCACTTCCTAAAGTCATTTAAGGACACTTGGTGAATTTTTCCTAGGGGCATAAAATCCAATCCGACCAGTAGAATTGAGAATTGTAACCTCTTGCAAGTTTTTTTGGGAAAAGACCAACATGAACATTATGTTTTCCTACTTTGATGGAACAATTTTCAAAAATTTACCCCATGATGCAAAATTTTCATTGCATGTTACTAAGCAAAACCCTAGTTCCAAAAATCATTGAATAAAACATTTGATCCATGGAACCACGGGATAGATATGTCCCTAGGTGTAATATGGTGTCACATGTCCAATAAAATTGATTGTTCATCAATATGAGTCTCATATATTAGTTTATGGCAAGTTTCAACCTGCTTACTAAAGACATTCAGGGAGACTTGGTAAATTTCTACCAAGGGCATAAAATCCAATCCGAGCAGCAGAATTGAGTGTCATAAGTTCATACAAGTTTGTTTAGGCAAGACCGACATGACCACAATGTCCACATGCTTCATTGGCACGGTTTTTAAAAATTTACCCTATGATGCATGTTGTAGGTACAATAGATCCGATGTTATCCAAAACACGGGAGCCCCAATTACACATACAAAAGGTAACTGTTATGTATGCCTTAAGTCGTTTTGGGATCCCCATAACGTTTATCATGGTTTCTTCTTTGATTTAACTTAGTTGAATTTTTGGAATTTATGCATGATTTGTGTGCTTTTGGGGAGTTGAGGAAGACTATCTTTTAATAAAATTGTTTCATCCCGCAACCCACAAAGCGGATTGCGGGAGCTTGAAGTTTATTATTTGCAAATTTTCTATCCCGCATCCCGCAATTGCAGAATGCGGGATGTCGGAGCATTTTTTGTAAGTATATTTTGTCATCCCGCAACCCACAAATTGCGGGATGCGGATTGCGGGAGTAATTTGATTGATTTATTTTGTTGTGTGGTCCCGCAACCCACAAATTACAGGATGTAGATTGCAGAAGAGATTGAATAAAACTTCGGTACTTTTGTTATCTCGCATCCCGCAATTGCGGATTGCGAATTGCAAGATGGTTAATGAAATTTAAATCTTGCGTTATGATCCCGCATCCCGCAAGGTTTAATCTTGATCGTCCATTTATTTTAATCCTACGGTCCTAATTTTACCTTGAAAAATCTATATATATGCTGGTCTTTTACGATTTCTTTGCCATTTTTACTGCTGCAAGTTACTGTGTTGCGTGAATTTTCTTTGTGTTTTTACCAGACAACGTCGTCACAATCCAGTTTGATTACAAGTTAGTGTCTTAGTCATTTATTCATTCAAATTGATTACTGCGGTTTAGCTTGAATTAGCTTTGATTTCTCGCTTCGCGTTGTTTTTAAACAAAGTTTTCTCCAATTTCCAAGAATGGCAATAATTACCCGCTACAAAAGCCTTCAACAGGATATGTTAACCAAGGACCCGAACGTTGGTATTTTCTTAGACACTAGTGGCAGAATCACTAATACTTACCAGATTGAATGGCCTAGGGTTTACGCAATTTTTGACAATGACGACTTCTCTAATATCCAAGACAACCAGTTGGCCTACCAAAGAATCAAGGATTCTGGACTTCACTCCATTGGTGCCAGACCTGCTATCCTCCCCTATAGTGACGCGGTCAAATGGATCGCGGAACACACGAACCCCAAATATCGTTCCTTCAATGATAGTGTAGGATCACAGCTATCCAATTTTCGTCCCAAGATATTTACCAAGGATTGTGGCCTTAAACTGGCTAGACAACTCCTCAACGCAGAATTTTCTCAATCCTATACGACCAAGTTCAATTTCAATGAAATGTCAAAATCATGGATGCATGAACCTGGTAAATTCTCCCAGAGGACTGACAACCTTTACCCTGTCACCTGGTTCACAGAACCCTATTCCTTATTGGCAACCATGGTATGCATACTGTATGGCCTTCCAAATTATTCTATGTTCAAGGTTGAATGGGCTCCAGTAGCTCATTACATTTTAACAACCGGTGATTCTTTCCCGTGGGAATCCATCTTGTCACTAGAACTCAAAACCTCTATCCAAGACTACCAGAAGGCCACTGCCAAAAAGAATCCCAATTTCATCTTTTCGGCCTTCATTTTTTATGTATTTTGCACTGAGTTCCATTATCCCAATTTGGGAAGGAAATAGACCTTACCGTCCCCCCCGGTACCCATTTATTATTCAAAATTGTGGGATACTAACTATGCAGCCAGGCTTTATGATATATGTGAACAATTCCTCGACAGCATCTATTTTTCAATATTCAAAAAGGAAGCTCTTGAATTCTCAGCTGAAGCTGAAAATTTCATTGCTACAATGGGTGATTGGTACGTTGGTGAGTCTTTTTCGTACATCAGGATTTGGGGTGGCAAAAATGTTCACATGCTGCCCAGGATTGTCCCTGATAGGTTGGTCCTAGAAGAAGTGGATTTCCATATTGTAACTGATGGGATTTATAAGAAACTCGTTGGCCCTAAGAAAAAGGGTTGGCCCAAGTTCCATTTGAACCTTGGATCGTTGGTTATCCCAACTTCAACCTGGGCTGCAGCACTGGGTGAATAGATAGTTTCCTTGAAGCTTGGATTTGCTAGAAAGAGAAGACATGATCCCAAGGGATTCCTTGATGCTCACTTTAAGCAATACCATATCAAAATTTCTTATGTGCATGAGAAAATTCGCAATGATTCCATTTACAAGGGTGTCAATACATTTTCTGAAGTCTTGGCTAAAGCCAAAAGCAAAGATGAGCAAAGTCACATCTTACAGCATCAAAAGGAACTTAAAGATGGGATTCAGAGTTACAGAGCAATGTAAATGGACCTATTGGAGAAAATGAGAAAGGACAAAGAAGAAAAGGAAGCCCTAGCAACAAAAGTTCCAGCAGTGGCAACCCATCCAGATGGGGACAAAGGTAAAGGTCTAATGGAACACCTCCTAGAGGTAACAGTTGCTCAACAATTGAAAACCTTGACAGACACCTCAAAACAGTCAAGGCAGAAGCTAGCAATGATGACCTATGTGTTGGACACTCAAGCAGCTACAGCTGTAGCTGCTCAAACTATTGTTGCTATCAAGGTGACTGTTGAATTCACTCAACCAAATGATGATCAAGAAATGGCTGAGAAAAATCCATTTAAAAGACTGAAGATGCAGGTTTCTTCCTCTCCAACTCCTACTATAAATTCGGTTGATTCTGAATTAGAAGAAGAAGTAATAGCCTCTACGCCTATCACTAAAGATGTGCATCAATATTTCCAACCATTCACAAATCTTCTCAATGGTAATGGTAAGAAAGATTCCATCCTTGTCCCTACATCTTCACAATCTACTTATGTTTCTAGCTCCTTGTCTTTAGCCTTTCTCCTTTCATCAATTTAGACTTTGTCTACTTTACCTATTGGAGCAGCCCTATCACCTGCATTGTCTTAGTTGTATGATACTTTGACCTCTACATATGTATCTATCACATCTGCTTCTGTGCAAACCCCCACGCTGCAACCTGCCACTACAGAAGCACCATTTTTTAAGATTCCTCTACACATACCCTCAATTACTCTGTCATCATCATCTAGCCTTGAAAATATATTGATGCCTTCCTCACCATTCTCAGCTATCAACATCTCATCCTCTGAAACTTCAACCCCACTCTTCTATCCAACCTCTAAGGTGCATGTTTTTCATAACATTTTTCCTTCTACCGACCACATTAACATGCCCATGGCCCCTCATATCATCACTCAAACATCCTCTTTGGTATTCAAAGTGGTTGGGACTTCTACATTCACTGATCCAAGAGCTGAGTTTGATGAAGACATTGTCATCTCTCTTGGGGATTATTATTATAGCAAGTTTGATAAAGCAGTGGCTAAAAATGGAAAAAGGAAGATTAGGGATCAAAGTGGTATGGATGTATTTGTCACTGATCAAATAGTCTAGACTCAACAGTCCAGTGACCCACAGGTAGATGTAGCAGATACAGCTACTGCTTTGGGTGCATTCACAAGGTGTCAAATTCCATGTTGTTAACACCTTGAATAGGGAGTTTGACAGGAGAAAAGAAGAGATAAGCAAGCTGAAGGAAGAGCTTGAAAATACTAGAAGGGAACATGAGGCCCATGTTTCTGATATTATGAAGACATCTGAAGACAAGTATAATGAGCTACAGTTCAAAAGTGCTTCTCTTCAGGTTGAGCTGCAAAATGAGAAGACCGCAAATGTGACCTTTACATGAAAGATAGCCTCACTTGAAAATCAATGCGAAGATCCAACTGCAAGTGCATCTTCCTCTTCATTCTCCAGGTTTTCACAAGAGGAATTTAAATAATTGGCTATCAGAAAAAATCAGGAGCATTATGAGTTAATAACTGACTTATTCTAGACTTTGAATGATATTTATGAAACTCATATTGCTTTTGGTCATATGCCTGTTGTCCTTGAATATCAAGTAGAAAAAAGAGAACAAGCATCCAAAGCTTATGATGCTATTTTAGATTGGAAACGATATATGAAATAAAATCCAGAAAACATTATCATCCTCAGTAGTTTTAAGCTGAAAAAGGTCAGAACTGTACTAAGTGCTTGGCTTGACCTTAATTAGATGGTTGAAAATACTATCAAGAAAGCACAGGCTATGTGTGGAATAAGGTGGTATGTCATTGACAGTATCATGGAGACATTGTGTTTTGCCACAATGGATCTCATTGAGAATGCATGTCTGCCCAGACTGATGATCGAGCAGGTTGAACGTCAGCGAGATGAAGCAAAGGAGAAATCCAGGGACTCGATAATGTCACCATTGAAGCCGTGGATCAATTAATCAGACAACCTTTGGCTATTGAGGGAAAGATCCATATTTACATCTACATCTGGCATAAGCTAGCTAAAAACGAAATGGAGACTTATAAATGTGATGCTCAACTTGGGTTCGAACCAGCTAACTATCCCAACATTGAGGAATTGTTAGGGATTTGGAACAGATGGAGGGATTAGGCTTGGATATTAGTTTTATTTAGATTTTTCAATCCCAATTTGATGGGAATCTACTACTTGTAATAATTATTTAAAGGGTGGGTTTCAAATGTAATGGGGACTTTTGGAAGGGAAAAATCTGGACAAGAGACTAGAGATACCTCTGTTTACCTAAGGTTTTGTAATTTTTTGTAAACTTTATTTAATACAGTAATGATATTCTTTCATATCTCTTGTTGTTTATAAGTTTCCTTAACGAATTATGATTTTTCCTGTTTCAGATGGATCAATATTGTTGTTAGTCCTTTGCAATTAATGAGTGCATTTATTCACAACCTTGATTTCTCTCTGTTATTTATTTATGTACTGATAAAGTTTTAAAGATTTTATTCTGTTAAAATATTTATCTATTTATGCAAATGATTACATAGTGAAATTAGATAACATATATGTTGATTTTTTAATTAACATACTTAGATGCAGGTTGACCTTGAATGTGTTAATTTTGAGTTGTTGTCGGTTAATTTTCATTAATTGATTGTGAGTTAAATGATAAGTAAATGATCTTGTTTACATTTCTATTAATCCGATTAAATGCTTATATGTCTTACATCTCAGGTTGATTTGAGAACAGACCAAATACCTCTCTTAGAACAAGTGTATATCTAGATTAGATTTCCTTTTATAGTTAGATCATGTTTTCCTTTTATTTCCCTCATCAATCCAGTTTTCCTTCATAGGAAGACTGATCCTGTTGGATGTAAACTCATTGACTCTCAGAGTACCAACTGAGGCCAAATATTCATGGGTGTTAACCACACCAAACAGCTCGAGGATAGGGTAATACTTGCGTAGGATTGCCTGAAGCCTTTGGCTGGGTTTTTGTCCTCTGTTGTGAGCCTTGGTCACCTTTTCAGCCACATACGCACCCGGGGCCTCAACAATGAAATAATTTCATTGCATGTCATTGAGTAAAATCCTAGTTCCAAAATCATCGAATAAAACAACATCCATTCCATGGAATGATGGGATACGTGTTCCCTAAGTATAACATGAATGGATGTAACATGTTTGACAACCGACTTGCCTCTACATGCAAACCTGTTGTGTGATTTCTATGACTCATTGAAAAGGTAGGCCATCTTTTAGAGGGATGACAAACCTAAAAATTTAGTAATCATCTTAAAATCATAAAAGTAAGGAGAAGAGTAGTTGTATTAATGGTATTTCATACATATTATAATGTTTGATTTGTATATCTCTTCTAATGAAATTATCATTTATATCTATTGTTTTGTACTTTTTTCTATGGTCATAGTGGTGCTCACACAATTATTAACTGTCATTTATAATACTTTGTTGGACTTTTGAATGATCTAGTATTAATAATATACCGCATGTATGCATTATGGCATGAAATTAATACTAACATTAATATTGTTAATTTTTTTCAAAACACTAGAGATGATGATCACATTGATGGTGATCCAAACTATGTTGAGAATTGATCAAATATCGGAGGTGATGATGATGTATAAGGTACCAAGGTTGATCAATATAATGAGAATGATGATCATAATTTTGGTTGTGGTAGATAGTGATGTTGCTCATGAGCATGTCAATGATTATTACTATTTCCATTCCACTTGATATATATTCTAGCTTTTATGATGATCCAAAATCATATTACATTATGGATCATATTGACTTGTATCATGGATTGTTGTTGATGTATCATTATGATACCTTTATCATGTTGACTTTTATATAAATGGATATCATAAAACTTATTTCTTAATATTGGTATTTCCATCATCATCATAATCATCATCATATATATCTCTGTGTGTGTGTGTGTGTGTGTGTGTGTGTGTGTGTGTGTGTGACCTATTCTTTTTACTTTACTATAATGATATCCATTACAAGTTATTGATCTTATGATATATTTGACTTTCACTTCTTTTGATTAAAGATGATGATGATGTTATCAGTATTATCTTGGTAAGTGTGTGTGTGACCTATTCTTTTTACTTTACTATAATGATATCCATTACAAGTTATTGATCTGATGATATATTTGACTTTCACTTCTTTTGATTAAAGATGATGATGATGTTATCAGTATTATCTTGGTAATTTTATATGTATTGGAAGTTGGTGATGATTTTTTATGGAAAATTAATAAGTATGGTGATATTACTACTTTGGATGAATGTTATCTTTTCGCTTAAATTTATGCATAATGTTATGCTATAAATTTGAATTGCAATATCTACTTTTGTATATTTCACTATGCTATTTGAGAACTATGATATATATCATTATTTAGTTGAAATTAATGAAATAAATATAATAAATGGGATCATAACAAGGAATAAAAACTTAACACTATAAACATGAAGCAAAATGTGTCACTGAACACAAAATTGGATGCAAACTTAGGTGTTAAATAGGAAGCTAAATGCGGTGTTAATGAGGAAGCAAAAGTGGAAGCACAACTGGGAGATAAATTGGAAGCCAAATTTGGCACAAATGTAGTAAATCGTTCAAAGAAAAACTTGGTTCTAAATGGGAAGCCAAATTGGGTGATATTGCAGGAACAAAACTAGAAGACAAAATAAAGGTAAAACTACAAGACAAAAAGGAAGCAAAACTAGGTGCTAAATATGGCATCAATGTTGAAGCAAAAATAGGTGCTAAATAGGAACAAAAAATAGATGCTAAATGGGAAGTGAAATGTCGTGCTAATGTGGAAGCAAACATGGATGCCAAATTGGGTGTTGTTTGTGCTAGAAATTGTTCCCAGACTACTACAAGAACAAGCTAGAACAATCTCAAAAATAAAAGAAAAATGAAACTAGTTTTTTATGATTTTGGTTTGAAAGTTTATCAACAAGAAGGTAAATCCTCAATAAGCTAACACAAGTACTAAATCATGAAACAATAATAAAGACTAAGATGCAAATACAGAAAATATAAACCATGAAGATAATAAATATAACAATGATTTCATCCACAACATATAAGCACTTGCATTAATAAACACATTAAACAAGAAATGAAATTATACTTTGAGTGATCAAACAGACTAGAAATGAAACCAGCATAAAAGATAACAATGGCTTATAAGTATGTATATATCATAATCAATCTTCAAAGTTACATGGGAGTTTTGAGTCTTAGCTTAACATACAACAGCTCTAAAGCCTCCTCTTGCACAAAATTCAAACCCTACTTTCATTTTCTTTCCTACTTTTATCCTTTCCCAACTAAAATAGTTACATAACTGTCAAAACTAACTTTTAGGTCTGAGTTTGAATTAGTTACAAAAATAGTTGTATTTTCAAAAATACAAAACTATTAACAAATTAAACTACTTGACACCTGGCCACTAGAAGCATTCATAGATTCTTGGCAGCCTCTGCCAACATAGCAATTCCTTCTAAATCATGTGACTGCTTATTACTTCGGTCCTGCTATGTCTCTAAACTTTTAACCCTCTTTAATAACAACTCATTCTGTTGGCTTAAACTTTGAATTTTCTGATTTAAACCTTCATCCTGGCTCTGAATCTCCCTTTTTCTCTTCAACGCCTCTTTGGAGACAGCTATCAATTTCTGATAGTGTGTATTAATGTCATCAAGGTCTTCTCGTAGTCTTACTAAGAAAACCAATCTGATATTTATATTGTTCCACAGTTTTCTTAAGGTTCTCAATTTCTGAGTCCATGTGAACTTCTCCCTGTAATGTAGATCCTTGATTTGTCATCCATGAAATGTCAAACTTCTTGAAAATCAGATCATATTCATGCTTGTCTTTCACTGTTTCCTATACAAAAGGAACCTTTGAAGTCACACCTTGCTCAATACTGAAAGTGGTTGGCTCTTCTGAAACTTTATCTCTTCCTTGAGATGACTCGAATGAAACTGAATGCTCTTCCTCAATATAAACTTTCTAAGGGCTTAACTCTTCTTCACTTTCCATATCTTCTTCAGTTGAGGAATCCTCGATCACTGTAATTTTTTCTTCCTTTAATTTAGGGTTTAGGATCCTTTTCATATTCAATCTAAGTTTGTTTTTAGCCCTAGTTTTCGGCCTCCACTTTATTTCTTCTACCTGTACAATATATTTCTTCTGAATCTTTACATTTGAGACTTGCAAACTACCAACCTTCAATTCAAGTACAACATGAACTTGTGTTGTGCTTTCCTGTACACGTATGGAACCTTGTTTTTTCTTTATTGAAACCAACTCTTCCTCATGATTTGAAATAGATCTCTGCTGCTTTTTATCATTCTCCAAAACGTGCTCTTGGTTATCATCAAGTGCTTCTCTTTCTTCTTCATCTACAAGTTCTTTGAATCCCTGACCTAGACTATTCTCTTGAACACTAGCCTGCACGAGATCATCAACTAACTCTTTCTTGAACCTTTTAACAAAACCAAACTGCTTATTCATCGGGATTTTCTTCACTTGGTCTTCTTGTTCATTAGAAAATCCTGACCAGAATAGGAAATGGTACCAACTCCTATTCTTCCTTTGCAAGACTGTACATATAATTATTTTTATCAGACCATGATGAAAAATACACGCGGGGTGCATATGGTCAATATGCCCATTAATCCTGTTAGACATTTTTTGGAGACTTTGTAAGAAGAAGAAAGGTAAATTCATTCTTTAATGTTGGTTGAGATGTTGCAGAAACCTAATGTGGTATTTAAAAACTAATGCAAACCTCCCTTCACATGTAACATAACTCTGCAAAATTCCAATAGCTTCCTTCCATTCAGGTTTGAACTTGTCCAACTGAATGACTTTTTCCCAATCTAAGGCTTCAATTTCTGGAAACAGGAAATCCTTTGGGTTAAAGCTGAAAGGGATCTTTTTGAACCATAACTCTCCATCTCTTGATACACCTGTAGCTTCGGCTATTAGTTCCTCTGTCAATTCAAACTTAAGATTATCAAAAGTAACAGTATCCTTAATGAAACCCTGGGCAAAACGATACGAGACCTCTAGATTGAAACCTATGATTCATTTAAAGAAACTGAACCATCCTGCCCTTTTGAATAATGCTACAAATTCAGGAAAATCATTTTCCCAACTCGTATCAGTAGGTCCAAATATGTTAGTCTTTCCACTCTTCTTCATATTTGTGTTGTAAACTCATATGTGTATTCCTTTAGAAAGCTTCAGAGATTTTAAAACCTCCTTCTCTGCAACCATAAACTCATAATCAAAACAAAATCATGGTAGTCAATACCATGATCTTCCCAATAATCCTTACACAACCAAAATCGTGTCAATCCATACCACGATTCTCTCAATGATCTCTACACGTCCTCATACACTTGTCATGATTATGGACTAGGGTTAGGAACATGCATCATTATGTCTTCAACAGGTGTTTGAAAACTTCCCATATTTTTCTCCGCAACAACCATGACTATCCATCATTCTTTCCAATGATTCGAGATTCTTTTAGTGCCTTATTGCATTAACCTTGACTTCTGCGCTACAGGAATGTTCTTATGAAATTTTTTACAAAGAACTCAAAGGAAAAGGTTAAAGCTTAAGTCTAAACCTTGGAATAGACTTTAATATGAACATTTTCAGACTTCAAAGGACATATAATACTTAGTAAGCCCAAAGAAAACCTAATAAAATCAAATAAAATAAATTAAAGCAACTAATCCTATAAAACCAAATAAAATGCATTAAACATTATTCATCTTCAAAACAAACCCAAAAATGAAAAATAATAGGAAACAAAACTTTGAAAAATAACACACATAAACTAAAAAGACTAAGAACAATATCCAATCATAACAAGTGCTAAAGTGGATTCCAAACTTGGTGCTAAAGTGGAAGCTAAACATGGAATTGTAGTCATAGATTTAATAGAAGTAAAATCTAGTGCTATATAAGACACTCAAATCAGAGAAAAAATCATATTTAGGATTTATTCCTAGTACTAAAATACTACACTAGGCAGTATTCCTAGCATTATGTTTGGCACTATTCCTAATGCTATTATTGGGACTAATCCTAGATTTATTTCTAGTGTTAATCCTGGTGATATTTCTGGTGCTAAAGTAGGTATTATTCCTTGTCCTAAAGTCAGTGCAATTTTTAGTCTTTTACTAAAATGTTGTTTCTCACCAAGTTTATTGTTGGATTGTCCAATTCAATTTGAAAAAAAAATATACTAAAAAGGGATGTTAAAATAGGTGTGAATTGCCTATTTTGTTGTAGTGGAAGGAACCAAATTCTAGATCTACTCAAGAAAAATCCTCCTCAAAAGATTGGAAGACCAAGAAGGACATAATCACATGTACTTATTGTAAGAAACATAATCATGAAGAAAATGAGTGTAGGAGAAAAGATAATTATTAGCTGAATTATCTTCTTTTGCAAGGAAATATCAAATTCTTGACTATCTCAAGAAGTCAATTGATTTTTTTTTAAATCAACAAGTAGCAATACATGCACTTCCTACCATCATTTTCAAACCATACTCTTCTTATGTTCATAACTCATCAATTTCAAATTAGATCTCTCCTTCCTTGGAGCCATGCACCAACCCTACCATCTTGTGAGATGCATCGATTTTGATCATCCATTAATCTAAATAAGAACCTTCTACATATCCATATGAATAAGTTGTTGACAATGATTAATAAGTTTCATCCAAACCACTTTTGGAACATTATACTCCCCATGCAACATGTGATATAATTGGAGGTTCACTAGATACACAATGGACCTACTCACACTCCCAAAGTGCTCCTCATGCACTCATTGCTAAAGAGCCCTTAATGCCCATCCAAGGTAACATGGTTAGTTTAGGAGATTCATGATATTTTTCAGAAGTTGTAGGAAATCCATATTAGTATGTGTTGCAGCTACAACTATTTTCCCCGAAAATTTTTATTTTTAGGGTCCCCCCTTTTTCTTTTAGTATTTTGACAACTTAAGGATGTCCATAATTTGACCAAGGTTTGCCCGTGGCTTGTTTTTTTTGTAAAGACTGAGTTTTTTTTGTATTCTTATATTGGGTGCCTAGTCAACTAGCTTTCTGATGTATCGAGTGCCTAGTCGACTAGCTTTCCAATACATCAGATGCATAGTTCACTAGCTTTCCGATACAGCGGATGCGCAGTCAACTAGCTTTTCGATATGCCCATCGAAAGCCTTCCAAAGTTTGATCCAATGTATCGAAAGTTGTTTCATCTATGGTCTAAGATACAGTTTGTCAATTTTTTGGAAGTATAGTATAAATATTCTCCGATGAGTTGAGTTTTTGTTTGACTATCTTTTCTCGATTTCCGATTAAGTTGGCGATCTCGCCGTCGGTTTTGTATATGGGAAAGAACCGAAGGATTTAGTGTTTCTGCCATCTGAAGTTGTGAATATTTAGTGATGAGTCTATCTGCGATCTCAAGTTATCCTAGTCGATATCATTATAGTTTAGTGTTTCCTCCTTCCAATGTATTTTTCCGTCCGATGTACCGGATAGAGAGAGCTGAGTCGATCTGATATTGCGGATTTCCACAAGGTTATATTTTCGACTGTGGGTTAAATTTATTTCCCGCTACGTTAACTGGATACTCCTGGTCGGGCTTATAAAACCATACTGCTTGTATGAATTGTCACTTTCACAATAGAGGTTATCCGGCTGATTCCGCGCAGCTGTCGGTCGACTGTATGTTTCCTTCATCAGCAGAGGTTGTTGTCTGTCCAGGTCACCCGCCACATCATCTCTAGATAGGATTCGCTCAAGTTTTTTATGCCCAGTATTATTACTTATTTTTGACCCCATGGATTGATAGGATTAGGTTTTCTGCAGGAGGGTTAGGAATTTTTGTAGGGAGGGTTTTGTTTTTTTTTTCCTACGGTGGGGGTTTCTTTTTCTCTAAATTTCAGCTTGTGTCTTGGTGAACGCCTTTTCATTTCGACCGGTTATTTTTCTCACCTAGTCATTGTGCGGCCATGAGTGAACCTTTGAAATTTGTTTGGGAATTAAGGGCAAGGTGCACACGAGCGTTTCATCGTCTGCATTGTCCCGTTCATTCTTGCATCAGTTTAAAACCTAGTCTCTGTGGCAATGACTTAAATAACGGTATGTTCTCATGGGATGTAGGAGGGTTGCATAGCAGATGAGGGTTTTGGGGTTTCTAGTAGTTAGGGGTTTTACGGTTTACTTCCTCGGTTGATTTTTACCCATAGAATCAAAGGGGGCTGTTGAGGATTTGAAGTTTTCCCTAGCGGAGGTTTTAGCAGTCCATAGGATTTTCAGGATTTTTTGTGTTTGCCTCTCATGCCAAAGACTCATTTATTTGATACATGCATATCAATGGGATGGTAATGTCTAATTGTTTTGTTGTTGTTTTTCAATACATAGTTTTCTAGGAGTAAATAGAATAAAATCATGTTGCATGATTGTTACAGGCTAATTATCAGCACAACAATATGTTGCGAAAGCAAAAAAAAAAAAAAAGGCCCAAGCAGTTAAGGAAGAACCAGAAGTGGAGATAGTAACCAAAGTTGAGGTTATTTATGAAGATACTAAAGCCATTATTGAAGTAGAGCCGAAGTATAAATGGGGAGAGGTATACATGATGATTTCAAACCAGAGCGTTCCAGAAGCTAGGTTTGAAGATATGCCTATATATGCAATTATTGAGAGATCAACCATTATGAAAGTGGCTACCAGACATGAACTTTTCCCATGTTCAGAGGTGATAGGGTGGATTATGCCTAGGGCAGATGTAACAAGGATGATACTTGCCAATACCGAGAAGCAAGTATATGCTGCATATAGCCCAGCATATGTGTCTATGGCTTACAATTTACCAACACCACAAACCTATTTGATTGAAATTTGGTTAAAGGAGCTAAATCTAGATATGGTGGAAACCATTAAGAAGATGATGATCCCAATTAAAAACTTCTGTACAAGGCCTTCTGGAGAGTACGAGACATCAACTCTCCGCACTCCATACACATTCATTGCTTTGATGCTGAACAGAATTTTCGGGAGGCAAAATGGAAAAAGATTTAAAATAGGTTGGGTACCAGTGATATTTTTTGTCGCCACCCAAGGTACAATTTTTAATTGGGAAAATATAGTGTCCAACAGTATGTGAGCTTGTATAAGTGCATCATTGGGAGGAGTGTCGCAGAAGAAGACATAATTTTACATGAGTTTGATATTGATTGATTGCATTCTATGTACTTAGCCCTTCCCATCATTAAAGTGCCAATGGGATAAAGACCCAGCCCTTGTGTATGCTGCCTATAAATTATTATGGGCTCACAAATATTACAGCCATTACAAGGAGATTTGTGAGAACTTCATCATGCCATTGTATACATTAATTTTCTTGGCCGAATGTAATTGTATGTCAGAGGAATCCTTGGAGTTAGTGCAAAACAATGGAAACTATTATTTGACAGAAGAAGGTCTATATTTAAGAATGTACGGTGGTTCAAGAGCCCCTTCCCTTCTACCAAAGTATGCTATAGACTATGTGATCCATAAATAGGATGTGAGACAGTTGTACATTGATGGGATACGAAATTTCCTTTTGGAACAAAAGAAGGCAGTATATCGTGCAATCCCCTTTTTTGTAGGAAGTTACAAATTTTCCCACATAAAAAATGTAGTGGAATTTGTTAAGGAGTTAGAGTATTTTAAATTCTGTGAAATGAATTTCCATAGTAATGACTCTGAGGATAAAGTTTCCAATTATTACACAACAACTGGAGTGCATTTTGAATATACAAATTTCAAGGATAAAGATGAAGAAATCTTTCGGAATGCTAAAAACATGACAACTTTGAGAAAAAGATTCAAGAAAAAGATAGCTACTATGGGTGGAAAGGGTAAAGCGGCTGATAAATTAAAAATGCAGGAAGAAGAAGTAGCCAGGAGAAAGCAGGAAGAAGCTCATAGGTTAATGCAAGAAGCAGAGAACTCGTTGCGAGCTCAAGAAGAAGAAAAGAAAATGGCAGCTAAAGAGGTAGCAAAGAAGATAGAAGAAGAAAAGAAAAGAAAGGAGGAAGAAGAAATATTGAGAAGGTAGAAAGAAAGTGAAGGATTGGTATTAGAAGATGCTAATAAGGAAGAATCAAGAATAGAGACACAAGAAGAACAAGACCCTACTGATCAAGTACATACTCAGTCTGATGTTGATCCATTTGAAATTGTTGTTCCATATAGTAGTACAATGAGAGAAGATCCTCTGACAGTATCTGGAATTGAAATGATTCCCTTTATTCCTACAGAAGGACAAGAAGTGCCCGATATGAACACAATTTACTATGACAAGGTAAAAAAGAGGATTGTTAAAAGAATAGAGAAAAAGGTGAACAGTGGAGGTAAACCAGGAGTGATGGTGACTAATAAGACAGTGGTTCACAGTACCAACAAAGATCTGTGTTTAATGGTAAGAGTTGGGGTATCCCTATCCTTAGCCACTAAAGATAATGTGGAAAAAATAACAACGGATCTCAAGCAGTCCTAGAAGGAGGTCGCACAGTTAAAATAGACCTTAAAAAAGGAGAGAAGTGAAAGTCATAACTTGAAGAGAAAATATGAAGATATGATTAGTGAATTTGGGCTATCCAAGGCAGAGTTTCAGACTCTACAGGTAGATAAAGATGCTTTGGTGCTATCTACAAGCAATATAGAAAAAGAATCCCAGGCCACCTTGGCAGATTTTGGGAAACTACAGCAAGGATATCAGGTTTTGGAAGTCAAAAGAGATACTCTAAGGCTATCAGTTGAAGAGTTGAATAAGTAAAAGCGGAATTTAGAAGATAAAGTGACAGAACTGGAAGTACAAAGAACCACTGTGGAAGGGAAATCCAAGTTGTATGAAACTCAAATAGTAGCCATGGAAGATCAAAAGAATTCACTAGAAGTTTCATTCAAGACAGCTATGGAGCAAGAAGCCGATGTTGAACCTTTAAAGAAGCATGCTCTCATGCTCAGGAATAAGATTCATCAAATGTAGCTTCAGATGGTGGAGGATAGGTTTAAGGTTCAACAGATAGAAATTAGATTGGAAGAAATTATAAATATAGCTTCCTATTTCCTGGACAGGACACAAGACATCTTAGAAACTCTACATGGAAGAATGACATGGGCGGAAACAATTAAGGAGCCTCCCGCAGATGTACCTCCCAAAGACTTGGAGACGATAAATCTAGAATATGAGTTGATCAAGTTTGCTAGCAAAGCAGTAGAAGAGCTAGTAAAGACAGTGAGGAAGACAAAGAATGTATGTACATAATTCTGCAGAAGAGTCCTCCTAACTTACAATCAGTGTCAGATCTATGCTATTGTTGGCTATCATGGGAAAAACCGGGTTTACGGTATTTAACCAACAACACCCCTAGCTCACTGGCCCTTTCGGTGACAGACCGCGAAGTGGCCTGAAGTCTCACCCGAAGTGATTCTAATGGGTTGGCCAAGGACTCAAGCATCTTGGACCAGGTTCTATGGCGGTCCTACTTGCGACTCGCAGCTCTTCTAGCTACGAGGTCTCTTTCTCTGCACGTCGCACGACTCCTCTGCTCGCGTCACGTGATCTCCTCGTCTTGCAGCTCTTCTAGCCGCGAGATATCCCTTCTGCTGTCGTGCGGTCCCTTTCCACGTCGCGTACTTTCACTGACTCGCGATGACTCCATCCTTATCGCATTGTCGTGCACCAATTGACATGTAACTTCCTCCCAGCGCTAATCCCTTAACCTACGGTATCACGCACCGCAGCTCCTCTGCCAGTGCGGTATCGCCTTCTTCCAATACCCTACTCCCGCGGCTCAGTGCACTAGCGTTGTTCGTGTCGACTTGCAAGACTCAATATGACAGGTTGTTTAACACTGCGACTAGTGACTGTTCAAGCAAAGTATAAATGAACCCACATACAACATGCCAGAGACTTCAACTTATGTTTATCCTTCTATATTGCTATAAACTGATTAACACATTCATTCATTAAACTGTAAACAAAGTCCATGAAATGACTGATAAATGCACAAGTAAACATAACACATAAGTCAATCACATAACACTCGATTTTTACATGGTTCACCTCCAGGATGGAATTTACGTCCATAGAACTGTGTTTTTATTATAGCTTAGGGGAAGGTAAAACACAGTTCTGCTGCACCGCATATGTAGCTCAAGATCTTCTCTCTTAGATCCCTTTTCTCCTTTATATTGCTCTCCTACAATATACTCTTCCCTCTCTGCCGATCCCTACGGATCGTTACATGCATGCTCTCTAAGCCAACTACTGGTTACAGTAAGATTGCTACCGCTAATAACAGAACCAGATCTTGGCTTTTACAACAGTCTAATAATCTACAAAAAAACTAACAACTGAATGAACCGACCAACCAACCAACCCTTTTACAATACAAAATATATCCCTTTATAGGCAGCCCGAAGGTCTTGCCATTACAACACTGTGGGCCTGTCCCAACAGTAACCCAAAACCCTAACTAGTGACAGTCAGCCATATCTGTACTTGAGGTAGCCACTTTCCATCACACCATAGCTCTCTGTAGTCTTCCATGCTTCCCAGCGCTGATCATGGGTACTGTGCACCGCTTCTCTTTTCTGTCCTTCGTCTTCAATGCTTCAGCCTCGTTGCTCCTTTTCCTTTATGAGGGTTGCTGAGCCCTCCTGTCTTCGTCGCTGCCTTCAATGCAGTGGGTGAGCTCTCTCTTCTCGGCCGCTCAAGTACCGTCATCTTCCTTGACTTCTCTATCTTAAAAGTCATGGTTTCCGGCTCTGCTCTGTAGCTGGAAACGTGCTACGGCGTCATAGCTCTATCTTATCTTCTCTCCACCAAAACTGTCTGTCCGCTAAACTGGTAGCTTCTTCTATAGCTGCAGGACCCTACTCCAATAGATATCAAGAGATGAGACGTGCTGCCAAAGCATGAGGTATTTTTGAAGCAATTACAGGAACGATGCAGCGAAGACGAACAGGTCATTCAGCTAGTGAAGAAATTAGATGAAGAAGTGCTTAAAACTGAAAATAGCACATGCGGCAGTTAGCAGTCACTTACTAGAAGACCAAATTCTCCTGATTCTGGTAAGAGTGGTGGGTATAAAAGCTCAAGCTGCTAAGCATGAAATTACTATCAGATTTCTAGAACCTTCTGGTTTTGAAAACATAGCAGTTGATGCCAATGCATGGAGGAAATTTATGAATGAGCAAGCTGAGTCATCTTAGTTGGATTATTTAGAACATTTTTGATATAATATATTGTATTTTGAGTCCATAAGCTAAAGGACAAAATTTTGTAAAGGAAAGGTTAGGGGAAGCCCAAAAGGAAACGAGGGCAACTCAAGAGTTTTTACTTTTTGTGTAAATATAGGCAAGCTTTATGTATCAAAGGAACTTTTTTCAAACTATCTTTGTGCAAGGTTATTGTAAGAAGAATTATTTCATCTTATAATAAAGAGTTAGATTTTCAACTGGAGAAAGCATTATGGGGTTTCAAATGCTTGACATGGACTGGTTGGATGTGAACTATTTCTGTTTCGGCACGTTTCTATGAATTGTGAGATCGTTCTAACTTGTGAATTCTTTCATGTTATGAATGTGCTCCTGTTTATTTATGTGAAATTTTCATGATCATATCTGAGTAATGAATGTTTTAATTAACAATGAGTTATCTCTTTGTTTATCTGTCTATTTCTATTCGTGTATTCAGAAATATTAACAGCTATCTGTAGTATTCTAAATGCATGTGATATAATACATTACTCATTATTAATTACTGTGTTTCTCCCTAGGGATAGGTTAGATAGTTTTAGTTAGTTTTATTTGTTTATGATTTAGAAGCAAGAGAGGTAAGACGAGAGGTAAGAACCTGCACATCACATTGTGACACTCCTCGATATATCTATCGATTGCATTTAGTTAGGCACTTGCATATCATACCTAAACATAAAACTAAAAATACAATAAAACGGTGGATCAGACCGCAATCGATAAAATAAGCTTTAATCGTTACTTGGCGTACAGCAGTCGGACCATAAACCGGACAGATTCGCCATACCAAACAATAACGAGCTAATTGGGAACGTTTATTGGGGAGAATCCCTACTGTTGTTACCTGCGATTTTCCATGCCTCAATATTTTTGGCGCTAGAAGGAGGGCCACCAGTACATGGATGGCCGAGGAAATTCGTTTTCTCGAGATTACTCCATCGATGAAAGTTCTGAAACCAGTTTGCCTTAGAAATCCACTCCTGAAGAAAAAGGAAAGGGGTATCTCTATCCCATTGATAATGAAGTAGTTGAAGATTTAAGGAGGATTACCAGGACGTATGCAAAGAAGATTGGAGGGTTACCCATTATTCCTGCTTTATCTAGAAGAGAGTATCATAAGAAAGATCGTCCTCAATTAGAAGATTCAGTATAGGTGGAAGATCTTGAAGAATTGGTAGAAACAACATTGCAAGAAGTTGTCCAACCTATGAACCAGTTGGGCATAGATTCCCCTCATTATTCTCCTTTTCGAACACTTGTCCAGTCTCCTCCACAATATCCACTCAGAATCATGGCTAATGTGAATGCAAATCAGCCACCTCCACAGCCTGCTTGGAGGGATAGATCTCCTTTAAACCTAACACCTCCATTGCATGATATGCCATATAGTTTTGACAAAGCTTTACCCAAGTTTGAACCAAATGAAGGAATTCTTGTGGATGATCATTTGCAGAGTTTTTATTTGGCTTTAGAAGGTTTTCAAGCAGCAGAACATGAAGATGTAGTCTGTAAATTATTCCCACATACCCTGAAAGGAAAAGCAGCTTCATGATACTTCGCCCTGCCAGCAAACTCAATCACAAATTGGAATACTTTTGAGAGACTATTCAGAAACAAATACGGAATCCAGAAGACTTGCGCTTCTTTAATGAAAGGATTGATTGCCTTAAAGAAAGAAAATAAAGAAAGGGTACATACTTTCACTCAGAGGTTTGATGCCTAGCTTAATAACTTTGATGCAGCTGATAAACCATTTGAGCATGCCCTAATTGAGTACTATACCTCAGCTCTTGGGCCTGATCTAGCCATGTTTTCCAAAAGATCGGTTAGACCCACTTTGGTAGATACTTATGAAGAAGCTGATAAGGTGGAGGAAGAAATGGAGAGTATAGAACACTATCCTATGCAGTCAGATGAAAAAACTTATGGAAACAAAAAGCAATTATTATTAACTAAACCTAAAGATGAACGGTCACAGGAGTTGGATGGGGTAGTGAAGATGATGTAGAAGTTATCAAATAGGGTGATTGATTTAGAAAAATAAAAAGAGGCTCATAAACAATACAAGCCTTATTATAAAAAGAGAGAAGACAACAGTCAACCCAAGCCTCTCCCACACAGTCCCTCAGCCATGAATTTGATAGATGTAGGAATGGATAATTTTTGCACATTCCATCAGCAACCTCACTCTGAGAAGAATTTCCCACAGTGTATAAATTATATGACCTTAGTGATGAACCAATTGTTGGATTCTAAGTTGACAGAAACTGTGGAAGAGAAAGAGAAAGATCATGAACCAACAGAAACACAAGAGGAAGGAACCTTGGTTTTATGGGATTGTGTTTCTATGTTCAACATAGAAGATAAAGATCTCCTGATAAAGAAGAAATATTAGAGACAAATTGTTAGTATTATTAATCCTCCCTTGTCCAATTTGGTCATATGTCTAAATCGGGAGTCCATCCAGTCTATTTATAGTCATTAACACCATTGGGTCCACTTGGCCTAATTGGGGCACATGTTTCAGTTACTAAAGTGTGGGGAACACTAATTGAGGCTCACTGCCACTAATTTCACTTGATTGCATCAGTTTAGGAGCCTCCTAGACCAATCCCTACAATTTAGGAGCCACTGGGAGTGCCGAAACCAACCAAGGTTAGTTTAGTTGATGACTGGTTAAGCTAAGTTAGGAGTTAGTTATATTCAGTTCTAGTCCTCTACATTCAGTTAGCGCTAGGTTTACTTAACTGAACTCAGGAGGGGCACATTTCTCACCTACCACAGTCAGTTATCCTTAGTTAACACTAAATGTAACACTTGATTTGTGTTTTAGAACTCCAATGAACTCCGGTTATGGTTTAGACAAGGTCAGTTAACTATTGAGTCCTCCGATAGTGATTTAGACAAGGTCTTAGTTACCTACAGTCAAGTAGATTCTAATCAATTCGAATTTCCTCATGTGGATTCAAATTGCTTGTGGTTATTAAAGCCATTGTACTTCATTGTAATTATCTATCTAATTACTCTTTGATTAATGAAAAGCATTCACAAGATGCAAGCCATTTTTTCACTGTTTCATTCTTCAATAACTAAGTAAATTGTGTGATCTATCATGTGAGTTGTGTGTTTCTCCACAAATATATGTGCTCAATTTAATATGGTATCAGATCCTCGATGGAAAAGGCACTTCTCCTCCTCAGATCTCCTACTGGATCATTTTTTAGCAAAATTGCTCCTTCCAGCTCTACACCAGAAGCAGAAGGTTTACCACTTAATACCCCAAGTAAAGGAATTGTTGATCAATATTGATCAACTATGCTGGGTGTGATGAAAACCTGAAATGTGCAGGCTGTCTAACCTTACGGTGCCCTTTTTTTGTTTTGCAGGTACAGCTTCGAATGGATTCATCAATTCCTCTTCTCTCGCTGTCCACAAACTATTCAGAATGGAAGAAGAAGATGATTTCATCTCTAATGAGACAAGGTCTCTGTCGAGTGTCTATTGGACTCGGTAAAGATTTTTTTAGTGAGATTGACTGGCTGAATAAAAGTGATGGAGCTTTTGGAACAATAGCAATGTGTCTTTCTCATAGCTTGCGCTAGCTTAGTAGATCTATTGAAGACCCGAAGGAACTCTGGACAAGATTGGACAGAACCTTTGGAGTGATTGATGAGGATCATAATAGCATTTTGGAGAGAATATCCAGCACCATAAGCCCTCTTGATCCAAAATTCTCAGCCTCCACTCTCTCTGATGAAGTTGTTCAAGATGAAGAAGAAGCAGAAGCTTCTACACAGTCAATTCAAATTAAAGACAATCTTCATGCAGTGACTCCTTCTCCTGATGCTCCGGAAGTTCATGAGATATCTGATATCTCATATCCTCATATTGCTGAAATAGAAGAAGACATTTGAATCTTTGATATTGAAGAAAAACACTGCTGCACTTCCATGCAAACATTCACCAGTGATTTTCCTTTGAATTTTGTGCAAAATTTACCAGTAATTGCTTCCGAAAGTGAAGAGAAATTTGATTTTTCTCCCTCTAATGTTGCTGCTAGTGTGAAAATATGTGATACCTTGGATATTTTGGAAGAAATATCAAATTACCAGAGTGATCCATTCGCTCCCCATGATCTAGATTTTCCAGCAAATTCATGCAGGATTGCATGCACCAAAATTCAGAATTTTGAAGAAAAAGAAAGTTGTGCATCCATCGTCTTGGTTAACCATTTATTTGAATATGATATTAACCTTATTGGATCTGATATGATATTATTTAGATCTGATCTGATATTTTTTGTTTTAATATATCAAATTCATAATCTTTCAGTACTGCTTGTAGCTATTCTCATCAACGGTGTGAAGAAACAAGTACCGCAAGTCTCCTACAAAACTGTTGCTGGGGATTTGATTCCATTTCACAGTTTTGGATTTGTTTTGAACCTGTTTAGATCTGATTTAATTTCTAATCTGATATTATTTGGTTCATATTTTAAAATTCAAAAGCTTTCAGTCATGCTTGTAGCTGCTCTCACCAATTCCAGTGTGAAAAATCAAGTACCGCACTTTCTCTTCAAAACTGCTGATGGGGATTTGGTGTTAGTTTCCTCATATGAGGTTGCTGATATTTATTATTTGATTCATTAGCTATTTTAGAAGATATATAAGACTATGGAGCTCAATTATTCACTCTCAATAGTCCCAATGCTTCTCTACCATTGATCACATGCTCATCTCCTCACAGAACTAGTAAAGAGGAATATTTTCTACATCCGCCTGAACACTTGCTCCTAACACTTGGGGATATTCTTACCACTCATGGTTTTCTATTCATGGCTACAACATATCAGTTTCTTGAGCATTTATCACATGTTCTGAATCCTCAAGAACCTTTTCTCACTTATCAGTTGACTTCAGTTGCTCTACATGGGTCCAGTCTTCATCCGACAGCTGTCTATATTTCTGATTTAGTTGAGCATATCATTCTTCTTCCAAAGAGGAAGATTCCTCCAGACATAATGATGGAGAGGTTCACATGCTAGGCCCCAGGATACCTGTGCACAGAAGAACCAGATTGATCCTGATTCGACCTGCTTAATTAGAGGGGGGGATTCCCATGTGGTTTTTCCCCACCACCTTGTTTTTTCAGCAGTTACTTTACTTTACTTGATGTAATGGGTGACCTATGGTCTTAGTTACCAGGGCCCATAGATTGTCCAAGTTAGAATTCAGGGGGGGTGTTGGGATTATTAATCCTCCCTTGTCCAATTTGGTCATATGTCTAAATCGGGAGTCATGTCTAAATCGGGAGTCCATCCAGTCTATTTATAGTCATTAACACCATTGGGTCCACTTGGCCTAATTGGGGCACATGTTTCAGTTACTAAAGTGCGGGGAACACTAATTGAGGCTCACTTCCATTGATTTCAATTGATTGCATCAGTTTATGAGCCTCCTAGACCAATCCCTACAATTTAGGAGCCATTGGGAGTGCCAAAACCAACCAAGGTCAGTTCAGTTGATGACTCGTTAAGCTAAGTTAGGAGTCAGTTACATTTAGTTCTATTCCTCTACATTCAGTTAGCACTAGGTTTACTTTATTGAACTCAGGAGGGGCACATTTCTCACCTACCATAGTCAGTTATCCTTAGTGAACACTGAATGTAACACTTGAGTTGTGTTTTAGAACTCCGATGAACTCCGGTTATGGTTTAGACAAGGTCAGTTAACTATTGAGTCCTCTGATAGTGATTTAGACAAGGTCTTAGTTACCTACAGTCAAGTAGAGTCTAATCAATTCGAATTTCCTCGTGTGATTTCGAAGTGCTTGTGACTATTAAATCCATTGTACTTCATTATAATTATCTATCTAATTACTCTTTGATTAATGAAAAGAATCCCTAGTTGCAAGCTATTTTTGCACTATTTCATTCTTCAATAACTGAGTAAATTGTGTGATCTATCATGTGAGCTATGTGTTTGTCCACAGATCTATGTGCTCAATTTAATACAAATGCTACAACAAGAAGTCAGAATTCATTAAAAGAAGATAACTTGATACTTCCCAAGATTAAGAAACTTCAAGAGAACATGAAGAAAATGAAGAATAATGCTCCAATGGTTAACATACCTGAGTTTTTCATTTCAGGCCAGAACCCCAAGAAAGTCGATGTGCCTATAAAGCATATTGAAAATAAAGCTGAAAATTTCAAGAAAAATTTGACTGAGCATGAAATGGGATATGACGTTGTGGAAGACATTAAAAAGGCTAAAGGAAATATCTCTTTGTTTGAAATGTGAAATTTACCTCAACAAAAGGAAAAGCTCTTAAAAGCACTTGAAACACCCATGAAAGATCCTCAAAATGATAACCAACTTGAGGAAGAAATTGGTGAAACAACTTTAGGAGGAAAGTCTAAGTATAGAACTCCAGCTTTTCTTCTAACTTTTGAGATTTTCATTACAATGTGCATAATTGTTTGGTGAACTTGGGAGCTTCATTCAATGTCATGCCATTCTCAGTTTGCAAGCAAATAAATGGTCAACCTAAACCAACTACAGGCCAAGTTATTCAATTAGACAGAACAGCAGTAAAAGTGATTGGAGAAATGGATGATGTCCTGATCCATTTGTCTGCAGATGAGAGGGTATGTCAGTACATAGACATTGTTGTAGTAGATATCTCGAATGCTTATGGTTTGGTTTTGAGCCGGGATTGGTCAACAAAATTAGAAGGATATTTTGCATCAGATTGGTCACATATGTGGTTTCCCTATAAAGGATGTCAAAACCAAATAAAGGTGTTGAGAGAACCTCAAATAAAGTATAATGTGACTCTGTTGGAAGGCAAGAATGAGCCATTCAAATTTGTATTGGGAAATTATTTTCTTGAACTGGAACCAGGAAATTACCAAGCCAAAGAAGTCGGCAGTATATCAGATATCCAGCCCCATTCTCCTTCAGTTCTCACGAGCTGATAAGATTGATTGTAACATAGTAGATTTAGTTTCAGATATACTTAATAATACGAATTCAGTAGGATTAGAAAGTTTTTGGATTCTTTATTACAATGGTTATAAAACGTTGGAAGGATCAAGAGTTGGTTGTGTCCTGATTGATCCAGAAAAAAATAAACATTTTCTTTCATATAGATTATAATTTTAATGCACAAATAACACAGCCGAATATGAAGCATTAGTCAAGGGACTGAAAAAAGCGATAGAATTAAAAGTAAAAAATCTGAATGTGTATGGAGATTCTAAAATCATTGTTAAACAAATTCGGAACAAAATTCACTGCATATCACCGCATTTGAAGGCTTATCAAAATGAAGTGTGGGATTTATTAATAAATTTTCATGCATTTAATATTGTTTCAATTACCAGATTAAAAACTACAGCAAATGACTTATTAGCTACTTCAGCTGCAAGATTAGTACCTTCAAATAATAGATGCTCTATTGAATTGATTTTCAGGCCTTATGTTCCAGACAACATCACTAATCTAAGGGTGTTTGACGATGATCAGCGAATATTGGAATGTTTAATGAATGATGATACTTTCAAAAGAGCTATAATAGATGATGAAGAACATCAAGCAAACCTCCATAATGGTAATTTCATTCCTAAGGGAGTCCGAACTCTGGAACAGATGTTCAATCTAGATAATAAGTTCAGAAAACCAGCGAATGTCAAGACCCACAGCTCATCTTTACAATTCGAACTGATAAATCTAGGGACTGAGGCTAAACCCAAATATGTGAATTTGGGAAAGTGTTGTTCACCTGGAGAGAAGAGTAAATTCATTAGTTTATTCAAACAATACAAAGATGTGTTTGCTTGGACTTACGAGGATCTCAAAACTTATGACACAAGGATCATATAGCATGTTATTCCAATCAAAGTTGGAATCAAGCCTTACCAACAGCCTCTGAGAAAGATGCATCCCAAATTGGAGCCCCTAATTCAAAGTGAAGTGAAAAAGCTGCTAGATGCTAAAATCATATTTGAAGTCAGACATTCAGAATGGGTCTCTAACTTGGTACCAGTGAGGAAAAAGTATGGAGAGATCAAATTGTGCGTTGATTTCAGGAATTTGAACCGTGCTTCAGATAAAGATAATTACCCCATCCCACCAATGAAACAAATACTGCAAATGGTCTAATGTTTTGAACTGTTCTCCTTATTAGATGGATTCTCCAGTTATAATCAAGGATTAGTAGCAGAAGAGGACAGGCTCAAGACCACTTTCAGAACCAAGTGGGGGACTTTTGTGTATAGGACGATACCCTTTGGACTTATTAATGTTGGAGCAACTTTACAAAGGGCTATGGATATAGCTTTCTGCAGTCTGATTGGCCGTAGTGTTGTGGTATACTTAGATGATGTTACAATATTTTCAAAGAAGAGGGAAGAGCATGCATTTCATTTGAAATAGATTTTTGAGCGTTGCAGGAAATATGGCTATTTGTTAAATCCTAAGAAATGTGTGTTCCCAGTCACAAAAGGAAAGCTATTGGGTCATGTTATTTCTAAAAAGGGGATCTCCATAGACCTGGAAAGGATTAAAGCCATAGAACAGATCCCTTTGCCCCATAATAAAAAGGGTATGCAATGTTTTATGGGGACAATCAATTTCATGTGAAGGTTTGTGCCAGACTTTGCTCAAATTGTCAAACCTTTGCAGCAAATGATTAAGAAGAGTGTGCAGTTCAAATGGACTGATTCATAGAAGAATGCATTCAACAAGATCAAGACATCTATTTCTCATGCACCATCACTCAAAAGTCCAAATTTTGAAAAGTATTTTATTATGTACACTTTCGCTTCCGATGATTCATTAGCAGCAGTGCTTATGCAAAAAGAGGATGGGGGAGATGAGCACCCCATATCATTTATGAGCACTGGTATGCAAGGGGTTGAATTGAACTATCCCGCTGTTGATAAACAAGCTTATGCAGTTTTTAAGGCGGTAAAGCAATTCAAGCCATACATACTTAAGAACCGCACCAAAGTAATAGTCCCACACCCAGCAGTATGATCCCTTTTTGTACAAAACGAACTGGGAGAAAGAAGACGTAATTGGGTGACTGCTTTGCAAGAAAATGATCTTGAGTTCAAACCAGCAACCATAATTAAAGGACAATGACTCTGTAATCTGATGGTGGAGGGTTAAAACAATGAAGATAACAGTTGGGATAATGAAGTTGAATTACACATGGTGGATGTACGTCCTCTATTCACAGCTACAGACTCCTGGTATCAGGATTTAATCCATTATCTTCAAGAAGGATATTTGCCAGAGCATTGGAGTCCCAAGCAAAGAAGGGCATTACGTCTGAAATCAGCCTTATATCAGATTATTGATGGAGTGTTGTTTAGAAAAACTATGATGGAGACTTTCTTAGATGCTTGGAACATGAAGATGCAAAGAAGGTTGTAGCAGAATTACATGATGGACCCACTGGAGATCACTTTTCAAGAGACACAACAGCACACAAGATTCTTAGAGCTGGATATTACTGGTCAACATTGTTTAAAGATGCTCACGCTCATGTTAGAAAGTGTGATACTTTCCAAAGGAGCGTTGGGAGGCAATTCAAAGCAGCAAGACCATTGAAACCAGTAATTATCTCGGAACCATTCGAGCAATGGGGAATTGACATTATTGAAGAAATCAATCCAAATTATTCATTGTAGCATAAATACATTATGACGGAAACTGATTATTTCACCAGATGGGTAGAGGCCATTCCATTACGAAAAGTAAACGAGGATGCAGTTATGGATTTCTTACAGAATCACATTATGACCAGGTTTGGGGTTTCAATTTCCCTGGTTTTTTATAATGCTTCATATTTTTCATCTTTTAAATTGACTGCATTTGCTAATGAAAAAGGAATTAATATATACTATTCTGGAAACTACTACCCGCAAGGAAATGGTTTGGAAGAATCCACAACTAAAAACCTGATTAGAATTTTAAAGAAAACAGTTATAGAAAATCAAAGGAGCTGGTATCTAGCTTTGCCTAATGCACTCTGGTCTGATAGAATCACACCCAAGAACTCTTTAGGTGTGTCACCCTACACTCTTGTCTATGGGAAAGAAGCTATCCTCCCTCTTAATATTCTATTTCCATCGTCCAGACTTGCCCAAGAATCTATGGGTACTGATAATGAAGTTCTGCAAATCCGAATTTATAATCTGTTGAAGTCATAGGAGTTTAGGTCCAAAGCCCGGGAAAGGTTTAAACATCAACAATAAATGGTAAAGAGATGGTTTGACAAACACAAAACTGGGAATAAGGAGTTTGAGGTAGGTGATTTGGTTCTTAAGTGGGATCACCCGCATGATGAGAAGGGAAAGCACACTAAATTCTAGCAACTATGGATATGCCCTTTTCAGATTGTAGCAAAGATAGGCCCCTCAACTTACAAGTTGCAAGACTTACATGGGTGGGAGGAGAACTTACCAGTAAAAGGTTTAGTTCTCAAGCCTTATTTTTCTTAATGGTTTTGATTTTTTTTTCTTGTACATAAATAAATGGTTTGATTTCTTTTGTTTACCTTAGATTAATTTCAGTTGTTTTACTTTTACTTGCTCAATTTTGATGACTCGTAGATTTTGGTTTGTTTATGTTTCAATAAATCAACACGAATTTTGGTTTTGGAGTTCATCAGAGTTCTTGACAAACTGAAATCTTTGATCAAAGACTGCCTGCTATTTACCCATATGAAATGTCTAGGATTCTTCAAGATTAGCAAATTATCTAAATGGATTATGAACACATTTGAAGTACTGCTTAATCCCTATAAAATAACTAAGGATAGAAAAGTCTAGAATACTATTTTGAGGCTCCATTCATTTCACACTAAAAACTATCCTAAGGGTGTAACACCAAAAGACCCATGGAAAGGAAGCAAGGTAAACAATGTATTATATTTAAATGATCCCATGCCACAGTCTAAAGCCAAAAGGATAACAAGATTCAAAATCTCCCAAGAAGCAAATATGTACCAAAACACATGCTAAACCACATCAGTATGAACAAGATTGCCGAAGTTCTTCTCTGTCCATGAGTTAAAATCAAAATATCTCTCACATAAAAGGACAGTATGGATAGAGGAGCCTGAATTAAAATTCAGAAATAAAGCAATTAGGGAGGACTAAAAAGGGACAAAAGTCCAGAAGCACCAAAAGAGTGCAAATTGGCATGGGAATGAGGAACAAACGAATATATATGTTTACCATACGTTACAATCCTATGGTGTCTAAGTTGGAAGCTACCCAAAGGTAGACGTAAAATAAAAATCATATCCTCAGCCTCAGAAGAGTTATCGAGATTTTGAAATCATGGTTCCCCTTTCTTTAATTGGACTGTCATCAATGTTTAAAGTTCATAAATCTTGCATTCTAGGAATCTAGATATCTTGAAGAAATCTAATAAAGTGATATCACCGAAACAGTCTATTGTCTCAAAGGGTAAGTTGTTCAAAGATCTGTGTCCGCTAGGTAGTCGCCAATTGTTGCAACTGCAACTATTTTCCCCCAAAAAAATTATTTTTAGGGTCCCCCCTGTTTCTTTTAGTATTTAGATGGCTTAAGGATGTCCATAATTTGACCAAGGTTTTCCCGTGGCTTATTTTTTTTGTAAAGACTGAGTTTTTTTTATGCTTATATCGGGTGCCTAGTCGACTAGATTTCTTATATATTGGGTGCCTAGTCGACTAGCTTTTCGATACATCAGATGCATAGTTCACTAGCTTTCTGATACAGTGGATGCGTAGTTAAATAGCTTTTCGATCTTCCCATCGGAAGCCTTCCAAAGTTTGATCTGATGTATCGAAAGTTGTTTCGTCTATGGTCTCGGATATAGTTTGTCGATTTTCTGGAAGTCTAGTATGAAGCTTCTCCGATGAGTTGGGTTTTTGTTTGACTATGGTTTTTCGATATATGATTAAGTTGGCGATCTCGTCGTCGGTTGTGTATATGGGAATGAACCGAAGGATTTAGTGTTTCCGCCATCCAACGTTGCGGAGATTTAGTGCTGAGTCTATCCACGATCTCATGTTATCCTAGCCGATACTGATATAGTTTAGTGTTTCATCCTATCGATGTGTTTTTCCATTCGATGTACCGAGTAGAGAGAGCTGAGTCGATCCGATATTGCGGATTCCCACAAGGTTATATTTCTGACGGTGGGTTAAATTTCTTTCCCGCTACGTTAACTGACTACTCCTGGTCAAACTTATAAAACCATACCACCTGTATGAATTGTCATTTTCACCATAGAGGTTATCCAGTTGATTCCACGCAGCTATCGATCGATTGTATGTTTCCTTTGCTAGCAAAGGTCATTGTCTATCCAGGTTTCCCGCCACATCATCTCCAGGTAGGATTCGCTCAAGTTTTTTATGCCCAGTATTATTACTTATTTTCGACCGCATGGATTGATAGGATTAGGTTTTCTGTGGGAGGGTTAGGTATTTTTGTAGGGAGGGATTTGTTTTGTTTTTCCTGCGGTGGGGGTTTCTTTTTCTCTAAAGTTTAGCTTGTGTCTTGGTGAACTCCTTTTCATTTCGACCGATTATTTTTCTCACCCAGTTTCTGTGCAGCCATGAGTGCACCTTTGAAATTTATTTGGGAAGTAAGGGTAGGGCACATATGAGCGTTTTGTCATCTACACCACCCCATTCATTCTTGCATCATTTTAAAACCTAGTCTGCGCGGAAATGTCTTAAATGACAGTGTGTTCCCATGGGATGTAGGAGGGTTGCATAGCATATGAGGGTTTTGGGGTTTCTAGTAGTCGACGGTTTTAAGGTTTCCTTCCTCGATTGAGTTTTACCCATAGAATCAAAAGGGGTTGTTGAGGATTTGAAGTTTGCCCAGGTGGAGGTTTTAGCAGTCCATAGGATTTGCAGGATTTTTTGTGTTTGCCTCTTGTGCCAAAGACTCATTTATTTGATACATGCATATCGATGGGATGGTAATGTCTGATTGTTTTGTTGTTGTTTTTCAATACATAGTTTGCTAGGAGTAAATAGACCGAAATCATGTTGCATGATTGTTACAGGCTATTTGTCAGCACAACAATATGCCGCGAAAGAAGAAGAAAAAGGCCCAAGCAGTTGAGGAAGAACCATAAGTGGAGATAGTAACCAAAGTTGAGGTTATTTATGAAGATACTAAAGCCACTACTGGAGTAGAGTCAGAGTATAAATGGGGAGAGGTATACAGGATGATTTCAAACCAGAGCGTTCCAGAAGCTGGGTTTGAAGATATGCCTATATATGCAAATATTGAGAGATCAGCCATTATGAAAGTGGCTACCACACCTGAACTTTTCCCATGTTCAAAGGTGATAGGGTGGATTCTACCTAGGGTAGATGTAACAAGGATGATACTTTCCAATACCGAGAAGCAAGGATATGCTGCATATAGCCCAGCCTATGTGTTTATGGCTTACAATTTACCAACACCACAAACCTATTTGACTGAAAGCTGGTTAAAGGAGATAAATCTAGATATGGTGGAAACAGTTAAGAAGATGATGATCCCAGGTAAAAACTTCCGAACAAGGCCTTCTAGAGAGTATGAGACATCAACTCTCCACACTCCATACACATTCATTGCTTTGATGTTGAACAGAATTTTCAGGAGGGCAAATGGAAAAAGCTTTAAAATAGGTTGGGTACCAGTGATATTTTTTGTCGCAACCCAAGGTACAATTTTTAATTGGGAAAATATAGTGTCCAAAATTTTGTCAACTTGTATAAGTGTAGAATTGGGAGGAGTGTCCCAGAAGAAGAAAGAATTTTACATGAGTTCGATATTGATTGATTGCATTCTATGTACTTAGCCCTTCCCAACATTAAAGTGCCAATTGGATAAAGACCGGGCCCCTGTGTATGTTGCCTATAAATTATTCTGGGCTCAAAAATATTATAGCCATTACAAGGAGATTTGTGAGAACTTCATCATGCCATTGTATACATTGATTTTCTTGGCTGAATGTAATTGTATGTCAGAGAAATCCTTGGAAGTAGTGCAAAACAATGAAAACTATTATTTGACAGAAGAAGGTCTATATTTAAGAATGTACGGTGGTTCAAGAGCCCCTTCCCTTCTACCGAAGTATGCTACAGACTATGTGATCCATAAAGAGGCTGTCAGATAGTTGTACATTAATGAGATAGGAAATTTCATTTTTGAATAGAAGAAGGCAGTATATCCTGCAATCCCCTTTTTTGTAGGAAGTTACAAATTTTCCAGGGTAAAAAATGAAGTGGAATTTGTTAAGGAGTTAGAGTATTTTCACTTCAGTGAAAAGAATTTCCATAGGAATGACTCTAAGGATAAAGTTTCCATTTATTGCACAGCAGCTGGAGTGCATTTCAAATATACAAATTTATGGGATAAAGATGAGGAAATCTTTTGGAATGCTAAAAACATGACAGCTTTGAGAAAAAGATTCAAGCAAAAGATAGCTACTATGGGTGGAAAGGGTAAAGAGGCTGATAAATTAAAAAGGCGATAAGAAGATGCAGCCAAGAGAAGGTAGGAAGAAGCTCATAGGTCAGTGCAAGAAGTAGAGAACTCATTACAAGCTGAAGAAGAAGAAAATAAAAGGACAGCTGCAGAGGCGGCAAAGAAGATAGAAGAAGAAAAGAAAATAAAGGAGGAAGAAGAAATAATGAGAAGGCAGAAAGAAACTAAAGGATTGAGATTAGAATATGCTAATAAGGAAGAATCAATAATAGAGACACAAGAAGAACAAGACCCTACTAATCAAGGACAGACTCAATCTGATGCTGATCCATTCAAAACTGTTGTTCCATCTAGTAGTACAACGAGAGAAGATTCTCTGACAGTATCTGGAATTGAACTAATTCCATTTATTCCTATAGAAGGACAAGAAGTTCCCGATATGAACACCGTTTACTATGACAACGTAAAAAAGAGGATATTTTTAAAAGAACGGAGAAAAAGGTGAAAACTGGAGGTAAACCAGGAGTGATGGTGACTGATAAGATAGTGGTTCATGGTACCAACAAAAATCTGCATTTAATGGCAAGAGCTGGGATAGCCCTATCCTTAGCCGCTAAAGATAATGTGGATAGAATAATGACAGATCTCGAGTAGTCCCAAAATAAGGTCGCATAGTTAAAAGAGACCTTAAAAAAGGAGAGAAGTGAAAGTAAGAACTTGAAGAGAAAATATGAAGATATGATCAGTGAAGTTGAGCTATCCAAGGAAGAGTGTCAGACTCTACATGTAGATAAAGATTCTTTGGTGCTATCTGCAGGCAATATAGAAAAAGAATCCCAGGCCACCTTGGCATATTTTGGGAAACTACAGCAAGGATATCAGGTTTTGGAAGTTGAAAGAGATACTCTGAGGCTATCAGTTGAAGAGATGAATAAGGAAAAGGGGAAGTTAGAAGATAAAGTGATAGAACTAGAAGTATAAAGAACCATTGCGAAAGGGAAATCCAAGCTGTATGAAACTCAGATAGAATCCTTGGAAGATCAAAAGAATTCACTATAAGTTTCATTGAAGACAAATATGGAGCAGGAAGTCGATGTTGAACCTTTAAAGAAGCATGCTCTCATGCTCAGGAATAAGATTTATCAAATGCAGCTTCAAATGGTGGAGGAGAGGTTTAAGGTTCAACAGATAGAAATTAGATTGGAAGAAATTATAAATATAGCTTCCTATTTCCTAGACAGGACACAGGACATCTTAGAAACTCTATAGGGAAGAATCCCATGGGTGGAAACAAGTAAGGATCCTCCCAGAGATGTACCTCCCAAAGACCTGGAAACAATAAAGCTAGAAAATGAGTTGATCAAGTTTGCTAGCCAAGCAACAGAAGAGCTAGTAAATATAGTGAGGAAGACGAAGAATTCCTATGCAAAATTCTATAGAAGAGTCCTCCTAACTTAGAACCGGTGTCAGATCTCTGCTAGCAAGAGATTAGAGGTGCTGCCGAAGCATGAGGTACTTTTTAAGAAATTACAAGAATGATGCAGCAAAGATGAACAGGCCATTCAACTAGTGAAGAAATTAGATGAAGAAGTGCTTAAAACTGAAATAGCACATGCAGTAGTTAGCAGTCACTTACTTGAAGACCAACTTCGCCTAATTCAGACAAGAGTGGTGGGTATAAAAGCTCAGGCTGCTAAGCATGAAATTACTATCAGATTTCTAGAACCTTCTAGTTTTGAAAAAAAAGTAGCCGATGCCAATGCATGGAGGAAATTTATGAATGAGCAAGCTAAGTCATCTTAGTTGGATTATTTAGAACATTTTTTATATAATATATTGTATTTTGAGTCCATAAGCTAAAGGACAAAATTTTGTAAAGGAAAGGTTAGGGGAAGCCCAAAAGGAAACGAGGGAAACTCAAGAGTTTTTAATTTTTGTATAAATATAGGAAAGCTTTATGTATCAAAGGACCTTTTTTCAGACTATCTTTGTGCAAGGTTATTGTAAGAATAACTATTTCATCTTATAATAAAGAGTTATATTTTCACCTAGAGAAAGCATTGTGGGGTTTCAAATGCTTGACATGGACTGGTTGGATGTGAACTATTTCTATTTCAGCTTGTTTCTATGAACTGTGAGATTGTTCTAACTTATGAATTCTTTCATGTTATGAATGTGCTGATGTTTAATTATGTGAAATTTCCACGATCGTATCTGATTAATGAATGTTTTAATTAAAAATGAGCTATATCTTTGTTTATTTGTCTATTTATATTCGTGTATTCAGAAATATTAATAGCTATCTGTAGTATTCTAAATGCATGTGATACAATACATTACTCATTATTAATTATTGTGTTTCTCCCTAGGGATAGGTTAGATAGTTTTATTTAGTTTTATTTGTTTATGATTTAGAAGCAAGAGAGGTAAGACGAGAGGTAAGAACCTGTGCATCACATTGTGACACTCCTCGTTATCTCTATCGACTGCATTTAGCTAGGCACTTGTATATCATACCTAAACATAAAACTAAAAATACAATTAAACAGTGGATCGGGCCGCAACCGGTAAAATAAGATTTAACCGTTACTTGACCTACGGTAGTCGGACCGTACACCGGACGAATTCCCCATACCAAAAAATAACGAGCTAATTGGGAACGTTTATTGGGGAGAATCCCTACTGTTGTTACCTACGATTTTCCAGGACTCAACAGTATGCTACCATCAAGGAGGAGCATAAATATATAATGAAGAACCAACCTTGGTATCCAGATCTCTAACCCCTTTGTAGGAAACTTGCATGGTGCAAGTGGAGATCTTGATCAAAGTTGGCAATAGGTGGACATGAGAGAGTGTTAATTTTAAGTTTGTTTTCCCACCCTGGTTTCAAGTCTCTTCTTCATTGTTTAATTCCCAACCCAATAATCATTTTTGTTTTAGATGAATTGATTTATCATAAATAAATTGTACATGAAACACTGGAAAACTTCACTGACATAAATTTTAGGACAATCACACACACACAAAAAATCCAAACGCAATATTTTTGGCAAGTTTTCCAGGAAAAACCCACAAGGAAAAAACTTGTTTGAGAGATAGTTCTTTTTATTTCTTCAGCAAAATAAAGTGCAACAACAAAATTACAACTTATCTCATCCGTAAAACCCAAATTCTTTCATGGAATTCATGCCAAAATAGTAGTGAGCGGATTGTATGAATTTGATTGTAGAAACCTCAAAATTCGTGTAATTGTACGAAATTTACTGTATTGACCTCGAAAATAGTGCCACTGTACAAACTGTGCGAATTTCAAAAAAAAATCTTGAAAGTTGTGTTGCTCCCTAGAAATGTGTGCCATTATTTTCTTCTCAAAAAATGTACCCAAAACTGTTGTATGGGCCTTTTGTTTCTCTCTCCTACAATTTTTTCTTCTTCTCCTCTCAAGAAGTCGAATTGCTCTCTGCTCTCTCATAATTTCTCTCCAACTCTCTTGGTTTCAAAATGAGGAATGAGTGCCTTTTTTATTGTTTCCCTTGTCTTTTCATTTCACCTTCGTATGGTAGATGAAAGGTAACTAGATCAAGGGCCCACATTTGATTTAGTGTTTTCTCATCAATGGATGAGAAAAATCAGTTTTCTCTCCATTAAATATTTTCCCTCTTAACTCCACTTAAATTTATTTTAAAAGTCACTTTATTCTTTAAAGTGCATTAATTACTCATCTCAGGTAATTAAAACAAGGGTCATGTAACTTATCCCCTTTTTAGTGACTAAGGCACAAATTCACTAAGGGGATACTTCCCTGGGTACAAAAATTCAACACTCCTTCTTACCTAGGAAGATGCTCTCCCTCACTCCCAACTTATCCTTGAAGAAGATAAAAAATTTCTCCACCAAATATGGTAATCTGTTCATGTGCTTCTCACACAATGTAATAATTCCCACCCTTTCTAAAATCCTCTCTATAAAGGTCATTAAAATACTCTCTATAAAAGTCAAATTTAATGTCTCTTCATGTTAGGAATCATTGCACGAAGGACATCCTAAGCTGCAACACTCACCACTTTCGTTTCCTGCGGGAAGTCTTTCTGGCTTGTCCTTAGCCAGAATCACACTTCAGTATCACATTGTTCGTTATAGAAGCTCCCTCTGTCTCTAGAAGTTTTCCTTCTACTAAGCTTGTACTCTGCACTAGTGCCTCGTGTCGATAAGTTGCATCTCATTCATCTATAGGTGACAACTCATACCAGCTAACTCTCCTACTAGAACTAGAAGAAGTAGCCTCTTGCATACTCCCCTGAATTGAAGACTGGATACCTGGTACCACAGTGGTCTTCGGAGCATCTCGCTCTCCTCTTTGAACTAAGAAATGACTACTTGGTGCCACCTCAATCCTTGGAGCTTCACGCTCTTTCTATGTCTCAAAACCTAATCCTTTCATCCACCCATATCCTCCAGATGTAGGTTCACCAAGCACCACATACTCTCCATCTCTCTTATGACCAATCAACACTCAATTAACCGAATCCACTCCCACTGGGTAGATAAATATATGTTCACGATTGGACACCACTGCATACCCTGCACCATCAAAGGCTAGAATAGAGAACCTGTTATCTCTCATCCCTAGAACAAAGAGCACTCTTGATACCTTCAGAAACTCTCCAAACTCTAGTTGGAATCATACTCATGACATCTATCTAATTGCAAAAAATGTGCCCTCTCCATCATGTATGAGCTGCTCTGGAATAGTCTCTAAAGTGATGAATGCTTCCATCATGATTCTATATGTGTTAGAATCTGATCCTTTCATCCACCAATATCCTCTAGATGTAGGTTCAACAAGCACCACATACTCTCCATCTCTCTGATGACCAATCAACAGTCGATTAACCTAATCCACTCCCACTGGGTAGATAAATATATGTTCACGATTGAACACCACTGCATACCCTGCACCATCAAAGGATAGAATGGATATTTTGTTATCTCTCATCCCTAGAACAAAGAGCACTCCTGATACCTTCAAAATCTCTCCAAACTCTAGTTGGAATCATACTCATGGCATCTATCTAACTGCATAAATTGTGCCCTCTCCATCATGTAAGAGCTTCTCTGGAATAGTCTCTAAAGTGAGGAATGATTCTCGCATCCTAGTGATTTTATCACAATACACACTCTCAACTATCCACTTCCCTGCATCCATATATCTACTACTACTGCAACTTGAAAAAACAGTGACAAGAGAGAATTATTTCTCAAACTTTGCAGCAAAACTCTCGATCTTTGTTGTAGTTGCAACCTATTCCTCCTTCTCTTTCTTTCCCCTCTTCTTGTTAGGACATTGGCCAGCATAATGGCCAAATTCATTGCATGCATCACACATAAATCTTCTTAGGCTCTTCTTATGTTCACCTATTTGTTGCTTAGCCCCTCCCTTCTTGGACTTATTGCATGTAGCTGACAAGGCAACCTATTCCTCCTCCTTATCATTTGATGAGCTACCCTACACAAGGCCTCTCTGGGTATCCTCTTGCATGAAATCATCCCACAGTATATCCCAAGAAGGAATTTCTCCCTGACAACTATAGCCTCCATGAAAACAATCCATGAATATTTCACGCCATTCATAGTTGTCCTCCCTAGCTCACTTCCATCTACCTTCTCGTCCACTGCAACAAGCTTGGATCTCGCATGATATATACTGGTAAGGTAAGAAGTTACATTTTCAGATGTATCCATCCTTGTTCTCTTCAACTTCTCTCGCAATGCCATTTTTCGATTCTCATTCGAACTCTGGTACAAGCTAGTCAAAGCATCTCACATCTTATAGGCATGGTATTTGCTTGAAATATATGAGATAACATGGTATTTAACTGCAACTAAAATTATCCTTCTATCTTTTATATCCTTTTTGTTGAAGGATGCAACTGCTTGTGCATCGATAGAAGCGAGAAATGTAATAGGTTTTTTTGTGTGTTATGAACCACCTCATCCCAAGTTCATTTTCCTCCAATCTAAGCACTATTCTAGCTTTCCATGGGAAAAAATTCCCATCCCCATCAAGCCTATCCTCCAACCTTAATGCAATATCCATTTCAATGCAAATTTAAAATCGAACAAAGGATGTTCACTGACAAAAGAAGACACACTAATTGTCTAAAAAATTAACAAATCTGATTTCTATCTCTTTCTTCAACTCAACTCTAATACGATGTTAGTTTTAAGTGTCTTTTCCCACCTCAGTTACAAGTCTCTTCCTCATTATTTAATTCCCAACTCAATAAAAAAAATTCTTGTAGATGAATTGATTTCTCATAAACAAATTGTACATGAAACACTCAAAAAATTCACTAACAGAAATTCTATGACAGTCACACACAAAAAAAAAAAATCAGACACAGTATTTTTGGCAAACTGCCCAGGAAAAACCTGTTAGGATATTTAGACACTTAAGAGTTAGTTAAGATCAACTTGTGTAATATATCCATTAGGTAAAAGAGTATGCATTAGTATGCATTTGTAAATATTCTAATCCAATGGTCACGATATGTTCTAGACGTAGAGTGATCTGACGGTTCAACTTCTCTTAGATCATACCTACCATTGATCCATGGCTTAATACCCAATTGGTCTATGATATCTATTTAAAGAGCATGGAGGATCCTTGGCTAGTTGATCAATTATGAGAAGCTCATGTAACTTTCTTTCTTTTGCATAATAAATTGTTCCAAGTAGCTATTTGGCTGGGGCCGTGGACTGTTTTCCTCTCGAGGGTTTTAACCACGTAACAAACATCAATCTGTTGATCTGTGATCTATTTGTGTGAAGCGGTTTTTCAAGGTGTTTGGTCTTTGGGGAGTACCCTGTGTACCTGAACATGGTATCAGAGCTTTTATGAAGAGTCATTTTCGGTTTTGATATAAATCTAAAACCGGTGTTGCCGAAACATTGAAAGGGTTTTTGGTTCTGGATTTTTTGTACTTTTTTGTCTTGTGGGAGTTGTTCCATTGCGTCCGGAGCATCATTTCCATTGGGAAACAGTTTTCATTTCATCGAAAACTGTTTTCGTTTGTTCCAAAAACACTCATTTCGACAAATCTGAAGGTACAATGTTATAGTGACGGATTTATTTTTTAATCTCTCATATCTTATCAGTTTTATTATTAGATCTTTTTTGTTTTAGTCTCGAACTGTTGCCTTCCCTGGCTGCGTATACTCTTTGTTGTGCACCTTGCGCGATCGCGGCGAATCAAAAACAGTAAGGGAAAGTTTTTTTCTCGTCTTCTCGGCTACGTATGTTCTTTGCCGTGCACCTTATGCGATCACGGCAAATCAAAAACAGCGAGAAAACTTGAAAACGTAGACTTTTTCGGTAAGCTAACCAAGATCTAACCCCATTATGTAGAAAAAAGTTTTTTTTGTTTTTGTTTTTCACTTTTTTTGTGATTTGCAGAAGAAGAAAAAAAGGCAAGTACGGAGAACGAGAGAGAAGAGTAAAAAAAAACATTTTTTCTTTCCATTCTTTTATGTACCTTTTAAACTTAGCTCATTTGGTCTAAAGTTGTTTTATTCTTTAATAGGTCTTGAGTTCAATTCTTATTAAGCTACTTTTTAGTGCACGCAATTTCTATTTTCAAGTTACTTTATTGTAAAAGTGCATCTCACATAAATAAAATAAAATAAATTCACTTCAAAGCAACTTTATTGTAAAGTGATTGTCAAAGGTTGATCTTGGGAAGAGAGGGGTTCTTTTTTTTAGTTGGTCAAATTAATATCTGCCACGTCATTATTGGGGACATCTTCAACATTTTCTTTGATCAAGCATAACTTCATCATCCAGAACCAGTTTTCAGTGCTATTTTTTTTTTAAATGCATATTTTTTCGATCTCTTTGCAACCAAACTATTATTTTCTGTTTTTTCAACCATTATTTTATAGTATGGCCACCCATTGTGATATTATACTTACAAGTTTTAACTATTTATCATGGAAATCTCGTATGGAGGATGTTCTACAAAGTAGGGGACTTTTTAGGATAAACTCAAGGAAAGAAACAGAAACCACTGATGATGATAAGAAAATTAAATGGGCAAATAGATGTGATGAAGCTCGTGGATTGATTGGGATGTCAATCTCTACTGATTTGCGATTCCATATATCTAGAATTGATGAACCTAATAAAGCTTGGGAAAAGTTGGAATATGTGTTTGGTAAACACAATGAAATTCGAGGTCATCAACTTGAGAATGAGTTGCTTTCCTTGAATCCAAATGATTTTTCATGCAATCAAGACTATTTATCTAAGTATAAAATTCTTAGACTCTTATGTGCAGAATCCAAGATTAAGAAAAGAAGACAAACAATGTATTTATCATATTCTTTCCAAACTTGGACCTGCATATTCTGTTTTTGGATCTACATTCTACTCCATGAAAGAATCATTGACTGCAGCTAGCTATCAAAAGCCTAGTCTTGAATCCTTTTGTGATTCCTTAATTAGAGAGCAAGATAAGCTCATTCATCTTGGAATAATTAACAATGCAGATACATTTGAGAAAGCCTTATTGTCCTAGAAAGAAAAGTCCAAGCCTCCCAAGAAACAGAATTCTGGCAATAATAAGCCAAACAACAAGGGTCACAAACCCTCTCATTCAGCTCCTTCCTTAAAACATGACAAAGGATCCAATCCAAAAGGAAAGAAAACTGAGCGTCATTTCAATTTTTGTGGGAAAGATAATCATGATGAATCTATGTGTTTCAAGAAGATGGCAGCCTTGGAAGCAACAATGAAGAAGCACCACATCAGCCTAGATTCGTCTTTAGAATCTAACTCTCATGGACATGTACTTTGTGCTTCTGGTTACTCTTATACTGCATCTTCTTCTTCTACTTCGAATGAATGGTTCATTGATTCGGGAGCATCTTATCATATGGATAAGGATCAAGCCATCTTTTCTACTATGCATGAATGTAACACCAAACAAATATTTGTTGGCGATGATAGATCTCTAAGTGTTGTAGGATCTGGAACAGTTCCAGTAGAAAATGGTCATTTCAATGATGTACTATGTGTTCCAAAAATTTCCTGCAATTTGTTATCAGTCTATCAAATTACTCATTCAGGTGAAGGTAAAACTATGATGTTTACACCTCACCAAGTTGTAATCAAGGATTTTAAAAATCCTCAAAATGTCCTTGCTACTGGAACTGTTGATGATATTACCAGGTTGTACAAATTTAACAACTTTGGGTCATCACATTTTCCTTCAGTTTTTGTTGCTCATAGTGATAACTTGAGCAAACTTTGGCATGAGCGATTTGGTCACTTAAATTATCGCTCATTGCAACAACTATGTAAAGACAATATGGTGACTGGTCCTCTGATGGTATCTTGCAAGGATGGTGTTTGTTCTAGTTGTGTACTCAAAAAACATCATCGAGAAAGTTTTGACAAACGTGCCTCTTGGCATGCCTCGGTTCCTTTAGAGCTTGTGCATAGTGACTTGTGTGTTCCTCTTCCATCTGCATCATTTTCTGGTTTCAAATATTTATTAACTTTCATTGATGACTACTCCACACGCACTTGGGTTTACTTCCTAAAACTTAAGAGCGAAGTATTTAACATGTTCTTGGCCTACAAGGCCCTTGTTGAAAAACAATCTGGTCATCAAATTATTAAGTTAAGATCTGACAATTGAGGAGAATATGTTAACAACACGTTCATTACTTTCTGCACTGAACAAGGAATCCAACAACAACACATTGTTCCATATACACCACAACAAAATGGTGTAGTTGAACGGAAGAACCGCACTTTAAAAGAAATGGCTAATTGTATGATCCAATCTAAGGGACTAAGTCTTCAATATTGGGCTGAGGCCATAAATTGTGCAAATTACATAGTTAATCGCACACCCACTAAAGTTTTACAAGGTATAACACCGGAAGAAGCATGGAGTAAAATTAAACCAGATGTAAGTCACTTTCGTGTGTTTGGTTGTGAAGCATGGGATCACATTCCGGATGAAAAACGGAAAGCATTGCAGCTTAAAAGTGAAAAGTGCATATTTGTTGGATATTCTGAAGATGTAAAAGGTTATAGACTTCTTCAACCCCATTCACACGATATAATTATTAGAAGAGATGTTAAATTTGACGAAAATCTCTTGGCCTGCGAGCCTGATTCGGCGATTGTGCCTTCTTCTTCTTCTTCCAACTTCCTTAACAGGTTTCCAACTCCAATTTTTGATGATGACAATGAGGATGAAAATCCACCTCTGCCTGCTCATGTTCCTCCAATTGTACCAGCACCAAGGCCTCCCCGATGGGTCCGTTCAACATGTGAAGCAGCTGGTGATCTTTCCGGTGATCCTAGAGATCAACGTCAAACACGTTCTCAGTTTCAGCGAGCCTCTTCCCTTTTGGCTCAAGTTTCCGAGAATCATGATCCAGAAACTTTTGCAGAAGCTTCAAGAAATCCAGATTGGGATGCAGCTATGGATGAAGAATATCGTTCCTTAATGGCAAGCGATACTTGGGATCTTGTTCATCTTCCAAAAGGAATAAAACTTGTCAGATGTAAATGGGTCTACAGAACTAAGTATGCATCAGATGGAAGTGTTGAAAGACTTAAGGAAAGGTTAGTTGCCAAAGGTTTTTCCCAAGTTGAAGGGATTGACTACAATGAAACCTTTGCCCCTGTAGCAAAAATGAACTCCATCCGCCTTATTCTTTCCCTTGCAGCTTTACATAACTGGGAAGTCCATCAAATGGATGTCAAGTCTGCCTTCTTACATGGTGATTTACATGAGGAAATTTACATGGAACAACCTCCTGGATATGTTCAAAATAACTCTGGCCTTGTTTGTCTCCTTAAGAAATCCTTATATGACCTTAAGCAAGCTCCTAGAACTTGGTATGCCAAAATGGATATCTTTCTCCTTGACACTGGTTTTTCTAGATGCCATTCTGACCCCAATGTCTATACCAAGAAAGTAGGAAACCATCTCATCATACTTGTTCTTTATGTTGATGATCTTATCCTTACTAGTAGTGACCCTAAACTTATAACCCATGTGAAATCCAGTCTTAAGCAAAATTTTGAAATGTCAGACTTAGGACATTTGCATTACTTTCTTGGTCTCCAAGTCTTGCAAACCGAAGAAGGAATCTTTCTTTCCCAGTCTAAGTATTCTTTTGACCTTCTTCGTCGCTTCCACATGGAAGATTGTAAACCAGCCCCTTCTCCCTTCCAGTCTGAAGTCAAACTTTCTGCCACTTGTACTTCCCCTGAATTAGATGCCACCTTGTATCGTCAGCTTGTTGGTATTCTTTTATACTTGACTCATTCTCATCCAAAACTTTCCTTTGTCATTGGTTGTGTTGCTCGTTATATGCTAACTTTTCATGACAGTTACTGGAAAGCAACAAAAAGAATACTTCGATATATTCGAGGTACAATTCAATTTGGGATTCATTACAGTACAAGGGGGAAACCTTTGTTGGTCGGTTTCACTGATTTAGATTGGGCCGGCGATCCTAATGATTGAAAGTCTACTGCAGGTTATGTTTTCAGTCTGGGATCTGGACCTGTCACTTGGGCTTGTAAGAAACAACAAGCTCTTGCTCTTTCTTTAGTAGAAGCAGAATATCGAGCCGCAGTTAATGCCAATCGGGAAGCTTTATGGCTTTGATAGATCCTTTCAGAGATTGGATTCGAGCAGCAGTAGCCTACTCCACTTTGGTGCGACAATCAAAGTGCCATCAAGCTTGCTAAAGATCCAGTACTACATTAGCGCAACAAACACATTGAGCTACACATGCACTTCATCAAAAATATTGTTCATGATAGTGTTATTCAAGTTCTCTATTGCCCTACAGATGATCAAGTTGCAGAAATCTTCACGAAGTCTCTTACAGAAGCGAAGTTTTCTAAATTTCGGTCTATGTTAGGAGTTCAGGAATGTGTCCTTAAGGGGGGATAGGCTCTAATGCCTCCTTCCTTCTCCTAATAGTGTCACTTTTGTAAATCCTTCAAACCTATCCCAAGTTGTTCTTAAGGGGGGATGTTAGGATATTTATACACTTAGGAGTCAGTTAAGATCAACTTGTGTAATATATCTGTTAGGTAAAAGTGTGTTTCTTTAGTATGCATTTGTAGATATTCTAATCCGACGGTCACGATATGTTCTAGACATAGAGTGATCCGACGATTCAACTTCTCTTAAATCATACCTACCATTGATCCATGGCTTAACACTCGATTGGTCTATGATATCTATTTAAAGAGCATAGAGGGTCATTGGCTAGTTGATCGATTATGAGAAGCTCATGTAACTTTCTTTCTTTTGCATAATAAATTGCTCCAAGTAGCTATTTGGCTAGGGCCATGGACTGTTTCCCTCTCGAGGGTTTTAACCACATGACAAACATCGGTGTGTTGATCTGTGATCTATTTATGTGAAGCAGTTTCTCAAGGTGTTCAATCTTTTGGGAGTACCCTGTGTACTCGAACAAAACCCACAAGGGGAAAACATGTTTCAGAGAGAGTTCTTTTTATTTCCTCAGCAAAATAAAATGTAACAAAAAAACTTACAACTTATCTCATCCGCAAAACCCATAATTTTGTGTCCTGCGTGTTTTTCTTATTCTCCTCTCAAGAAGTCAAATTGCTCTCTGCGCTCTCAAATTTTCTCTCCAACTCTCTTGGTTTCAAAATGAGGAATGGGTGCATTTTTTATTATTTTCCTTGTCTTTTCATTTCACTTTCCTAGGGTAGTTGAAAGGTCACTAGATCAAGGGCCCACATTTTATCTAGTGTTTTCTCATCAATGGATGAGAAAAATCACTTTTGTCTCCATTAAATATTTTCCCTCTCAACTCTACTTAAATTTATTTAAAAAGTTAATTTATTCTCTAAAGTGCATTAGTTACTCATCTCAAGTAATTAATACAAATGTCATGTAAATTGTCCCATTTTTAGTGACTAAGGCACAAATTCACTACGGGAACACTTTTAAGGAGGAGCATCAATCTCTAATGAAGAACCAACCTCGGTAGGCAGATCCCTAACCCCTTGGTAGGAAACTTGGATGGTGCGAGTGGAGATCTTAATCAAAGTTGGAAACAGGTGGACATGAGAGTGATTATGGTTGAATATGACTGCCAAATCCCACTCAACACTATCCTTATTTTTTTCTTTTTTCTTTTTTTGGGGGAGGGGGGGTGGTTCCCACTAGGTTTTTCCCCTTTCCCCATTTTCAGGGGATATTATTTATCTACTTGGGTACCCAACATGGATACATATTGTCGGGACACAATTATTTATGCATCATACTCACGTGAGCTAGGATTAAGGGGGTGTTGGTGTACATGCACACTCATTTTGCATCTCTAGGGGACAATAGTTCTCCTATGAAATTTCCCCCTTTGATTTTAGGGTTAAGGGCACACTTGCATGGTCAAACCCCCTTTTTTAGCATAAAAGGCACCCTCATATCTAGTTAACCCCTTTTGGGGATTTGCACACTTACACTAAGCAATTATAGTTTAACTAGTTTCCTAAAGTGCCCTAGTTGGCTATTTTGGCTTAGTTAGCTACCTAATAAGCCCCAATTGGCTAATTTAGGCTAGTTACACTCTAGTTTCACATACATGTTCAGTTAAACATTTGTTTCTTGAGCATGTCTAAGTTAACTACCTCACGAGGCATTTCTAGGACCAATCAACCCCTTTTACACTTGAATGGCCTAAAGGAAGGAGTTTGCTTAGTTGTTATCGTTGGTGTTCATCAAGTCATATGTATTATATTTCCACCTGGAACTCGCCACTAAATGCATATGCTTAGTTGTTATCGTTAATGTTTATGTATTATATTTCTGCCTGGAACTCACCACTAAATGCATATTTAAGTGGTAGACGTTTTTCTCTGAAGTCCGTTTTTCGCCACCGTGGCTAAAACGGTCGTCCTTTCAGCCAATTTTTTTACCACGTGTCATTTTCGTTACTCAAGCAACGTTGGCCACGTATTTTGGAGTTTGGAGACTGTGGTTGCGTGTTCTTTGCTGTTGCTGGGTGTTATTTCTCCTTGCTGGGTGTTCTTTTTCCTAGGTCCGAGGTCCATTGCAGATAATATTAAATCTCCCTTGTGGGCATCTCAGTGCAATCAGTCCCTATCTGTTAATATGTTGTACAGTTGTAATAAGTAACAAGTAGGCTATCTGGTTAACTCAATGGAGCATCTATGAATTGTAGGCCAACTTTGGCAGATGGGAGCCTCGGCATGGGCGGTTTCACTTCAGATACCCTTGGACTCGGTACCTTAAAGTAGGCATCTCGCTCAGACATTGTGCTTATTCGGTAGTTGCTTTTCATGGTTGTCTGCGATCTGAGATACAGGTACATTAACCTAAGTTTTATCAATGGTGTTTTATGTGTGGATTTCAAAAACATTATAAAGAAAGTTTCATTGTTGCATTAAATTTTAAGTTTTTGGTTTGATTCAGAGATGAACAAAATCTGTTCCATTAAAATTTGAAGTTTTTGGTTTGATCAAGTAAGGACCAAAATCTCAATGAAAGAGTTTAATAAATCTTTCTGGATGGTAAAAAATGACAGAAATGACAGAAATGGACTCCACTTTATTTACTTATTAATTCTCTGGTACTGGGCATTTCAAACAAATTGTGTGCACTGCAAACCCCCATCATGTCCGAGCTGTATTGAGGAGGCAATGCATAAAAATCAGCACTGAAGCAGTGAAGGTTCTCGAAGAGCTGGCAGAGAGCGCTATGGAAATGAGGAGATGCCATATCTTGGAGCCGATGATGAAACGAATAGATGTAGCAGTGAAGGAGCTTCACTTGGTTCTTCGCGCCGAGCCCGAGCTCTTCATCGACTCTAAAAGATGGTCCATAGTCGAAGAAATCCCGAAAAAGATGAACCTCCCGAGGCAGAATTAACAATGGAAGATCATACGGCCCTCTATATTGAACCTGAAGAACAGGAATCCCAAACAGAAGATGAATTAATGAAGCACAGGAAAGCTAGAGCAGTTGCAGGCAGCTCAGATTTGAAGATCTCTTACTCCATGGATTCTTCGCGGCAATATAAATCAAGCTAGGGTGGGCCCTCTCCAAAAAGATTTTCAAGACTCGTATCCTGGCATGGTTCAGAAATTAAACCGACAACACCAAGAGGAGAAAATATATCACCAACCTTAGGCCGCCATTGTTCCTCTAGGAGGTTCAACAGATCAAATCAGCTTCAGTTCGTAGAGGCATTTCCTCTTGCTACGTTTGCATCGCTGGTGGTAGAATTTACAGCGAGATTAAAGCACCTTGCAGTGAGAGTTGATGAGCTTGGAAAGCTTGGTAGGTTCAAAGAAGCAACAAAAAGAGAAGGGAACAATCAGCGCGGGGTGAGCTATACCAGATTCAAGGACATTTTGTCCAATCATGTCTATACAAATCACAACTCAAACTGAGTAGTTTGTACTCTTGAAATGGATTTGAATTTTTGACATGCGTTTCCATATTTAATGTTTATATGTTTAAATTTGGAGGAAGAATAGACCGTTTCTTAAAATTTGAAGGAAGAACTTGCGTTTTTTTTTTAAGTCGCCTTTGACACTTAATGTTTTTATTTTCTTGCTTGTATATTGTGTTCCAGGTTTCATTTTAGTTTCTTGCTTTTAACTTGGGTTCCACATCTTGTTCTGTTTGTCATGGATTTTTTATTTGAGAATACATTTATTCTCTAGCCATTTGAAATTCACTTGCATGCAATTTTTTTATTTGGGTGTATCATGTGGGTCATTATCCATGTATCTAGACAGAGAGATAGATGAGTTTGGTGATTATTTATAGTAGTATCCAATTTTCCATCAACATCTCCAATAGAATTTGAGAATTGTGAAAAATCCAAGATTTTAATGAACCTAATCTAGATTCCCTCAACTCAGCTACATGGTTTAACCATTTTAATATCTAGGTAGATTCTAGATCATGAATTTGGCAATTGTGGGAGCATAATCAAACTTATCCTCCACTAACACCTTGTTATTGAGTTTCCTCACTTTTAAAACAATGTATATTGTCTATAGTTTAGTATTTGTTGCATATCTACCATAAATAATGTTGTAGTAGTAATGGATTGGAATTGAACTTCATTAGGTTAGGAAATGTGGACAAGTTAATTGTTTTCTCTTCCCATTTCATAAACGTGGGATATTGGATTATCTAGAGTATGAATAGGTTTTATGGGGTTCCACTAGGGTTTATAATATTGATATTTAACATAGGCACTCATTATCCTTTCATTTTGAGGTGATTTTGATAGTTCATATGCTCCATATGGTATACAACTATTGGTTATCCTTTGTATGCTTTATATTTGTTAGGGATTCATTAGACATGTATCTTATAATAAGAAGCTACGAGAAGGTCACAAACTTGACCCACATCTAAAAGAGAAATTTTCCAGTGGTCAACTAATGGTTGTAATTGCTTCATGCCTTGGAAAATGTGGATGTGTTGATGGGAATGTTTGTTCACGTATATTAAGTGTTAGACCATTTAGACAAGGAATTTCACATGTTTTATTGGTACTAAAAATGGGTTGGTTTGATATTTACCATGTAGATTCTTGAGGATGCAAATCTTGATTTCTACATGAAAAAGATTCAGAAAGGGAGCTATTCTTGCTTAAGTGGGAAATTTTGGTTTCTTGAACATTTTAACTATGTTAATGAACCTATATTTCGAATGATTGGCATTGGCCCCAATTAACTTCAAAATAACATTATAGTTAGGAAGGATGATATTTTTTTGTGGTAACTAATGAAAGTTCTATTTTCTTTTGTTAGTCCTTAACTCCTTGGAGTATAACAATTACAAATTTCTTAGATGATTTTTTTATTTTATTTTTATTCTATCTTAAAATGGAATTTCATTCTTAAGAACCATTTTTTGTTATACCTCAATATATTTGTGCAAGTTAAGTTAATGTTTTTAGGGAATCTATGGAAAATGGTTTGCATTTAAGACTTTAAAAAAAATCAATATTTTTTTTATAAATGATCAAAGCTAATTTGTACATTTATGTTAACTATTTTCACAAATGAAACTTTTTGGTAGGATTCTAGGTACAAAAGAGCTATATATGAAATATGAAGTTTTGAATCAAATCAACCTATTCTTACTAACAACTAATTGATAATTTTGCTTCAAAAACTCTAAAATTTAAGATTACTTCTCAAAACTACTGTACATTTGTATATATTTAATCAATTTAGTGTCTTATTTGCTTTGATTTGCTAGAGGTGAACATTGTTTTTTTCAAATTGCTCCTAGATGGACTCTATTTTTTCCCAAAACTTGATGAATGATGCTTTTTATGATCTACACCTCTCTAATCCATGTTTGTTTTGTTTCTTGAAGATTGGTTTCATTGTTTAGTATCATGAACGACCATAGATCCCTTTGACGTTTTGTTGTACCTTTTGAAGCAATTACTAATAATATAAATTTACAACACTACAATGTTAATGCACAACATCCATATCTGTCATCATGTTGTGAATTCTGAATGATATGCGATGAGTAAACTAACAAGAGTGCATTGCCATCTATCAACAATGTGGCTTCCGAATGTTACGCAATGAGAAAACTAACAACTTTGACTTTTTCATTAAAGGCTACGTGGCAGGTATCTGCTACCACGTAGCCTTGTTTGTTATGGTGATTTAATGTTAATGGTTTTACTCTTGATCATCAATAGTTATTGTAAGGAAAATATTTCAATGGTATACGTTTGATTTTTTTATGTTATTTTTTTAGAACTTATAAAATCATTTGTGTGGATAAATAAAGTATATATTAGCTCTTTGGAAAATTATGCTTATAGAGGATTTCAACTTTTTGAAGGAATATTACTTACAAGATCAAGTTTATAGGGCTTGAGGTAACTTGTTCCTTTTGTCCTAGCTTCAATAGTGATCACACAATTTATGGAAACAACAATGCTTTATGAAAGGTGGTGGAACTCGCCAACATTAACATTGTATTAGTTAAAAAGGTTGACAATATCTTTGAGAACATGCCATCTTCACAATATGATAAATGTGAGGTGTTTCTCTATGATGGTTCATGCAACCCTAAAGTGTTCGATAACTATACTTTGGACTTGAACACTTAGTTCAAGTACAACAAGATCCATGATGATAACAATGTTTCATTTTCCAAGTTAAAGCTCACAAGTATTGCCAAAATTCTAGTTGTCAAACGTGAGGCAGATTAAGGCCCCATTACCACTTGGACAGGCCTTGCATAAGCCCTCAAGTTTTCCTTCTACTCTTTTAGTTATAAATAGGACATGCAAATTAAGTGGATCCATTTCTATCAATGATTCAATATTCTAATTAAAGAATACATCCATCAATTCAATTAGTTGTAAATTCTTCTTGGTACCACTTATTCAATCAACAAACTCATTCTCAAATTAAAAAGTGGCATACAAAAACATACTATACTAAGAACCAAAGTACATGGACACCTACACCATTGATGCGCATTTAATCAATCACACCTTGTTGAATTTGTCTGTCTTTCATGTGCTTACTCTTTATTATCTATAAGTAATATATATGTTAATGTTGCGATGTTATGAGATAAATAATTTTACAATATCTTAGGATGAATATTGTTGTGACATGAGTGATAAGAACTTTCACAACCTTAGCCTTACAATTAACCAATCCCTATCTCACACCAGTCTTGGTTGTGCTTTGGGTGAGACCTTCTCCTTCAGGAAATTAAAAATGGAAACACACTAGACTATAGTTGTGCCTTTGTTGGCCCATGCATAAAAACCTAGTCTCAATTTTACTCTAATAAATGGTTCCGTTGTCGGGTGATGATGAGTCAGATTCAGCGATGGTGGGATAAGAAGCTTGATAATTTTGCAACACAGCAAGAAAAATTACAATTGTGGGAAGTATCCAATTTTATACAATATCTTTTCTATGGAGAACAACCACTATATTAGTACAAAATTATGTGGATTGAAATTCCAAAATCCCTAGAAAAATGGTTGTGCAAACTTGCAAAAGCGCTTGAATATCGCAACTGACAAAGGAGTGTCCAGTGGACTCAAAAAGATCTGATTAGATTGAATAATCTAGATACACTAATTAACAAAGTTATTGATTTCTAGGTAGAAAGTACCCTCACTGGTTATATTATGGAATTCACAGCCGAAAACAACTAATCAACATCTAAAGTCGAAGACAAACTCAAAAGAGGAGTCGAGGTAGACTATAGAAGAAGTTTCACTATAGATTAAGACCTAGATGGTTGAATTTGGGTTCCTGCCTCTAAACTAGATTAGAATGGAGGAGTAAAACACTCACACCCAAAGGGGAAAAGTAGGAGTGATGCTACTACATTGCTGAAGGTAGAAACTATCGTCAATGGAAGGGGTTGACGGTAAAGAAGCGAAGGATAAAATAGCAGAAAGAAGAGTGGAAATCCATGAATAATGGTGGAAAGTAAAAATGAGAAAGGCGTGAAGACAAAGTGCAAAACTAGAAAAATAAATGTAGAACTGGGAAAACCATGAAGAAAACCAAAGAGAACTATGTCAAATGAAATGGAGAGAGGAACTGACTAGATCCAAAATAAGGAAAAGAGGCATAGAAGTGTCGTACAACCCTGTAAGAGGAAACTGGAGAAAAGGACCAAGTGGAAAGAAGGACTATGGAACTCAACCACCTACTAGAGGAACACCAGATCAACCACTAAAACAAACCTTGGACATAGTTTCAAAACATCAAGAACTACCTATGGAAAATGGAAGTGCTCCAGAAAGACAAACCCCCATTGTTGCGGAAGTAGTTATCGAAAGAAACAAAGTATCACTCCTATAGCCAACCCCCCAAAGCACTTGGAATAATCTAGTAATAAACTATCAAAACTATGTTTTACAATTTCCTTAGCGTAATCAAATGAACAACAGTACAAATATTTTACAAAGCAACGCGTTAGCAAGAGAAGTAGTAGTATTTTTTTTCATATTAGTAACATTACAGCGCAACCTGGAACTCAAGGATTTATACTAGTGGGATCCACAAAATTCACAATGGATGGAGCACCAATGAGAGGGGGAAATGAGGAGAAGATGATGTATCATGAAATTAGTCCTGCTCTCACAGCAGGTTAACATACAGTCAATCTCCTTTGTATCATGCATGCTCTTAAATGAAACCCTCTTGAAAGAGAACCCCCCAATCTCGATAAATGAATTAGACTGTATCAATCCCATCATCATCTAGCGAAAGAAAGATACAAAGGACACTAGGGTATGCATCGATGACCATATCCTGAATGTTTCATATTTCCATGGCCCATTATCGACACCATTTAGTAGGAAATGAGGCATACTCATTCACTGATGGATTCTCGGGCTACCACCAAGTCATGATTGTTGAAGAAGATATGAAGAAGACCACATTGATTATATAATGGGGATCATTTGCTTATAATGTGATGCCATTTGAATTGAAAATGCACCATCCAGTTTTTCAAAGATTGTGATCGGAGTTTTCCGTGAATTCCTCCATCAATTCTTAGAAGTCTATCTCGACGACTAAACAGTCTACACCTACTCAAATATCATGTTGTGTTTCTTCGACTTATGTTGGAACATTGTAGACAAATGGGAATTTCTTTTAACTTACTGAAGTGTTCTTTTTCCTTTCCTTTTGTCTACTAAGTTGGGCCATATTGTTTGAAAAGATGAAGTTCTAGTAGATCTTGCGAAAATAGAAATAATTGTGAACCTGCATACCCCAGCATTGGTAAGGCAGTTGTGATCCACATTGGGACATACAAGGTATTACAGAAGGTTCATCCAGAATTTTGCCTCCATCACTAGGCCCTTGGAACAATTATTGAAGAAATTGAAAACTATTAAGTGGAATGACAATTGTGAAAAATATTTTGCAAAATTAAAAGAAAAATGGTAAACACCCCGATACTAGTGTTTCTAGATTGGAAAAAGGAGTTCCATGTACATGTTGATGCATAAGGGATCAATCTTGGTGCCATATTAGCCCAGCCAAGAGAAGGTGAGATGGACGATCTGGTTTATTTTTCCAGTAGGAAGCTCTCGCAAGCAGAGAACAACTACACAACAACATAGTGAGAAGGACTGGATATGATTTATACATTGTAGAAGTTCCGCCATTACTTATTGGGAGGATGCTTTAATTTTTTTACTGATCACTCGGCTCTGAAATATTTGTTCAGCAAGCATGTTTTAGAAGGATGAATCGACAGATGGTTACTCTTATTCCATAAACTATGCTTTGAAGTAATAGTCAGTCTCTGGAAGCATAACCATGGCCCTAATCATATATCACGAATAGAGATTGGATAAGTTGATAGGCCTATTGATGACTAGTTACTAAATGCAACACTTTTCAAGGTAGAAGCCATTCTTGACCATTTGGAGGAGATTGCATTGTTCCTTACCATAGGAAAGGCCCCATATGATTATTTTGCAACATAAAAAATAATAATTTGGTTGTTAGAACCACTATTTATCAATTGATCATAGGACATCTCTACAAATTGAGAATGGATGGGATTCTCCGCCAATGTGTATTAGATAATGAACTCCAAAAAAAATTATGGGAATGCCATGGCGATATTGTGGGGGGTTATGTTGGAGGAAAAGCCACAGGAAGGAAGGTACTCTAAGCAAGAGTATGGTGGCCTGCAATGTTCAAATATGCCAAGGAGTACGCCAGGAAATGTGATGTCTGACAACGCATAGGCATGCCATCTCGTCAAGATGAACTTCCCATTCATATAGTTCAGGCATTGCAGCCATTTGAAAAATGGGCAATCGATTTTTGGGAACCTATCAAACCATTGGAGAAGCATTATAAATCCTAATACATTATCAATGCAATAGATTATCTCACCAAATGGGCTAAAGCAACACCAATTCATGATTGTTTTGCAAAAACAATGGCTCAATTTGTCTATGAAAATATTATTACTTGGTTTGGATGCCCCAGGAATCTTACAAGTGATCAAGGAAAATATTTTTTGAACAACACTATTGAAGAATTGACAAGTGAATTTATAATTCAGCACCACAAAAGAAATCCATATCCCCCTCATGCAATGGCAATGTTGAAGCTTTCAACAACCTGGAGAATGGACTAACCAAAGTATGTTGTGTAAATAGGGATTATTGGGATGAATGGATTCTAGTTGTATCATGGGCATGCAAGACTACTACCAAGAATCTTCACAAGCAGACTCCATCTCAGTTGGCTAATGGAAGAGAAGAAGTGCATCCCATAGAAACTGTAGTTATAAGTCTTTACTTTGCACAAGCAACACACATGACAAAGGATGAATCAGTTGCGAAAAGTATTCTGAAACTTATGGAACTTAAAGAATCCCAGTTCCTCACTAACTATCATGCAACAGTGGAAAAAGGGTGATAGAAGGCGTGGCACAATAGACACATAAAGAAAAAATAATTCTCCAAATGTGAAAAACTGCTACTATGTGACAACAAATTCATGCAGCATCCATGAAAGTTATAGATTCATTGGCTGGGATATTTTATTGTTGCGAAAATCAAAGATTCATCTAATATGGAACTTACACGACTTGATGTTATCCTACATCCAAGATGGGTGAATGGTGCACATATATATCCCTACATTTCTGATTAATAATTCCACAAGAGGCCACTCCTACTATCGGAAGTGAGTTAGTTAGGATTTAGGTTCATTTCTAGTATGGTGATTTTTATATTTTCAGTTCTTAGTTGTTTATTTCAGTTCAGTTTGTTTGGAAGCGAGTTCAAACCATTGTGGTCGCTTAAGGACCCGCATTTCAATTCAGTTGCCACTAGCACCACGTTGCAGTAGTGTAGTTGTCATATCCATCAAATCATAGCTTGCTCATGAGAAGTTGCAGCCGCTCTAGCTTACTTGACATGTCATCTTTGAAATCCTTCGTCATCTTAACTCTAACACTAATGGTCACCTAGAAACCCCATCCATGTCATTTACTGCTGCTATTATTCCTCATTGCTTAACCCTTACACATATGATGTTTATAGCTTGTATCCCAGGCTGCTAGACTTGACTTGTGCACCTGCAATCATTGTGATCCCCCTCCATCACCATAATTTGTTCCTTCATAGCTTCCTCTAGCATTATAGGAGTACCTATTTAGCAGGAAGGTCAATACAACAACAAGCCTCCCATGAGACTAACGAAGAGGAAGAGTTATTAGTTGATTCATAAGCCACACTCCCTAACTTATTGATCCAATAACTTCCCCAGTAAGTAGATCATTTAAGCATTTCATAACAAGAGGAATTTGACTTGACCTAACAATAAAAAGAAGTGCGGAGCATGCCATAGTTGGATAACACCCCCATGGAGAAAGTCCAGAAAGATTAACATATAGAGACAATGACACCTCCTGCACCTCCCCCACAACTTGAGCAGTTATATTTAGGAGACCAGATTGTATAGTTCACATAGGATACAAACCAGTGTTAGTAGCTCCTACAAATTTTTTAAGTGCATATAGATATCACCCCTTTTATATATAAAGACACCCATCAAAATATAGTGCAAAGATAAATTATACAACAGGACACAGATACTTAGCAAAACAACCATTCCACCCAGTTGGTTGCAAGCGGCCTATCCATACGATCTTTACCATTAGGTGCTACAATTCTCAATTATAATACCTTCTCTACATAACAATTGTTTGACATCATTCATGGTACAGTAGTGGAAATGGAGCAGTGCCTTGTTCATGTAGAAATATAACATAGCAATCTCAAGTATCTATATGGTGATATCTCCAACCAGTTGGTGAATGCTCTCATAGCAAAGACAGAAGCACACCAAGGTAGATATGTTGCAGAAGAAACAATTAGAATTCTGTGTGACTAGATGGGCACCATGTGGCCTCAAGTACATTAGCACTTAGCCACCGCACCAGAATAAATTTCTTTCGTCACACCTACTAAGAACCTTCAAATATTTTCTACTTCATGGAAGAACCTTGATATGAAGAATACAACATTGCAACAACAAATCCTTACAATTCAGCATTATGGAAGTGAACAACAAACACAATTGATGGCTCAAGTACTGCAAGTTAGCCAAGAAGTTGTAGTTGTCCACAACCAGCTATAGTAGACCACAAAGCAAAGTTGGGATCTCTTTGTAGCATTGAATGACTGGGTCTATGAGATTTATATGACCTTGATGGAAATAAGAAATCATACAACTAAGGATCTAAAAAGCATAATGTAACCCTACTGAGATAAACAATAGAGACTTGTATCAAAACTAGTGAAGAAATATTGAACAGAAGAAACATGAGATGAAACTCAATTGGATAAAATCCATATTGTCCATTACTCACTAAGAAGTGTACACTAATAATACATTGTTAAAGTAGGAATTCATGAGCCTAAAAAGGCATTTGGGATCCTCACATGTGGCAGGATTAGTTAGACTAGATTCCATCTCGAGACGTAGAACTAGTGACTAATCATGACAGGAGCTAGTTAACTAAAAGTGGTTAGAGTGTGAGGAAGACACCAAGGAGAGAAAATAAGGAGAGGGAGGTGCATGATGTGAGTTATAGTGGTCAAGTAGCTTATCATAACTCAATCTCATGAAATCGAGGAAAGAGGGTGTGCTAACTAGGTGATACTTGAGACAAGGCGCCTTAATTCTAAGGAATTGACTCAACTACTCCTAAATTCATCAATGAGGGTGCATAAGCTCCTAAAAGATAGGAATGAGGCACATGAGTGGGAAATGGAGGCCAATATTCTCAAGAATTAATCACTAGAGGGTCAACATCATAATCTAGGTGGTAGGGAGATCAAATAATTCTGCATGGCAGCAAATATTGATGTATGGCTATAGTCTAGGTGGCTTTAAATGTTCCAATAGGGTCAATATATTATAAGAGAGTCAAAGACGAGTAGAAGCTTTGTGAGATAGAATCAAGAATTCAAATAGTGGATCCTAACTCATAGTGAACCCCCTTGAATGAGAATAGAAGTATAAGGAGGCACAACAACTTGATAATGAGATGTATACACTTCATGATAAAGCAGAATAACAAAAGATAGATATAACCAACTCCATAGTAGAGGATAATGTATTTGGGTTTTGGGTAGTTGGCCTTTGATTGCATGATGTAAATATGTCACAAAGGGTGATTCTGTAGTGATTGTAAGGCCATAGATCCATGATGTAATGAATATAATTTGCTATAATGAAGAAGGATTTTTAGGTCGCTCAAATTTATGTGTTGAATATATATGCCTTTCATGTGCTTACTCTTTATTTGCTATAAGCAATACATTTGTTAATGTTGTGATGTTCTTAGATAAATAATGTTGAAATACCATAGGATGAATATTGGTGTGGCATAAATGATAATAAATTTCACAAATGTATTCTTATAGCTAACCAATGGTTATCCCACACTGGTATTGGTCATGCTTCAGGTGAGATCTTCTCCTTTGGGGGATTGAAAATGTCAGCACGCTAGACTACATTGTGCCTTTATTGGCCCATGTGCAAGAACCTAGTCTTAATTCTACACCAGTTGCTTTTTAGGGTTCATGTACACCTTCTCCTTCAACATTTTCTTTGTTCTCTTAATGGCATATACTACCTCAAGATACCACATCAGGAGGAATTTCTACAAACATCAATGTATATCACTTGTCGCATAGTTCTCTCCATGCTTGGAAGTTCATATTTAGTAATCTCTTTCCATGGGGTTCCACACCAATTCGACATTTTTCATCACCTAAAGCTTCCCTTTAGGATGATTTACGTCATGATCATCTAAAATAATTGAACATCCACAATGTCATCAGCACCTATCAAGCTCCTTGGATTTCTCATGTTCAAATGCAACAACATTTTCCTTCTCTATTGAAAGCATTGAAAGCCAATGCTTATGTTGTCGGGATGAATGATAGTGATCCTTAGTTATATTTTTTCTTAACCTATGTTTTGCCTCATATGAGATATTAGTCTCATATTATTTGTATGGTGTGTTTATTATTGTTGTTTTTGGTACCTTTTAGTTTCATATTCTTATGGAGCAGATAGGATCTTATCCATAACAACTAGCTCTATTATTGAATTTAGTTGTTATTATTTGGGATCTTGCCTCCTAGTTTGTTGAGGTTATTTTTGTCATGTACAGCTACAATCTTGTTCTCTCTTAAAAAAATGCAGTCAAAGGTTTTGTGCTTCAAACCTTTGGTGTAGAACTCTCCTCTTGTTGTGGGATCTTCCCACACCAATCCTATATCTACTTAAGGAAACTCCTCCTTCAAAGATTGGAAGACCAAGGATATAAGTATATGTACTTACTGCAACAAACATAATCATGAAGAACATGAGTGTATGGGGAAAGACAATGATTAGATGAAACATCTTATTTTGCAAGGAAATATCAAAATTCTTAACTATATCAACAAGTCAACTAAAATTTTTGAAAAACCACAAGTTGTAGGATATGCATTGTTACTATCCTTTCCAAACCATCTTCTTCTTATATTGATTTGACTCTGAAGTTTAAAATTAGATCTCTCATCCCTTGGAGCCATGCACTAACCCTATTCTGCTGGAAAATACTTTGATTATTATTTTATTATTCTTTGACAGGAAAGTCAAGAATAGAACATTTTGTAATAAAACATTCGTTATTAATCAAATGTGTTGAATGAGAACAAAAGTGGAAATAGTTGTTGAAAGAGTGTTTGCTGACCCACAAGAGGGAAATGACGAGTGGCAAAGACCACCGAGTGAGAACTCGAGATGCGGGAGGCATCATCCCCAAAAATCAGGTATGCACTCGTAGTTGAGTTGCTAAAGAGATGGAGGCTCATAAATGACCAAGTCCTAGGAAAAATACTATTTAATATTATGCCCATGAGCAGCAGGAGACTAGCATTAGACAGGGATTAACATCTATGTAATGCAAGAGATGGCACATTAAGATATTTTACTCTTGTGATTCAACGAACATGCTCGGGGGTTCTGGAGCAAGTAATTTTCCTGCTCTAGGAGTTGGTTGGGAGGAATAGCTTCTCCACTTTTGTTTTCCTAGCATTGGTGCCAGATTCCTACTCTATTTTTCCTATGAATAATTCTAGTTATAGTAGGATGTGTATGTGAAATGTTTATGTACAGTTACATCTCCAAGTAGTAGGGTTATGCATTTCTGTAGAACAAATATACATGTTTCTTTGAAGTATATTAGATATGTACAATGTTATTACTGTACTGATTAATAACTCGTTATGAGCATAAGTTGGTAGAATTGGTTGTTGTTAATATAGTTTCAAATTCGATAATTGAAGAATTTAGAACTCTCTGTACATAATGGATTGAATCCTTTGTTTCTTTTTAAAATGTACTGTGTATTCCTACATCTAACTGGGAATAATATGTTTGTATCGTTTCCGCTCAACCTAATTATGCTTATTGAATGTGGACTGAATATGTAATGTTGTTATAGTGTGGATCTACACTATGCCTATGTC
>LPNX010228674.1:55113-121197 GCA_001517045.1 Pseudotsuga menziesii | reverse complement strand
AGATATAAAGTGGTCCAAAGGGGCTAATGAGTCTGCAGCGGGACAAGGGAAGGCCATACAATGTGTGATTCACCTAGTGTGGTGAAATCCGCTATAATAGTCACAGATGAAAATGATTTTGGTTTTACACAAAGGAAATCCTTAAAAATTTGTTGTATGAATCCCTAATAAACTTAGTGCAATTAGAGCTTGACTCTTAAAATTATGAACAAAGAAGATGGAATCAAAGAAGGGTTAAGCACCAAGTTAATCTTTAGTTTGGTTTAGCTTACAGTAAATAAAAACCCCAAATCTAACCAGAAACCCTTGAATCTGCAAAGTTAAACGTTGATCCACAAATTTAGAAGATCAACGATCCAAATCTAATCTGCAACGAGATTGACAGTTCACAGAAGTTGTGGAAGACGAAATTGCGAAAGTTTAATTTCGAAAATTTTGTAAGGTAACCCGCTTTCCGCAATACGCAAGGTTAGACGTCGATCCACAAAAATAATAGATCAATGGTCGATATCGCGTCCACAAAGAAGATCAATGGCTAATATTGGTCACAAAGGTTCCACTATGCAATCCGCAAAGAATCAGATCAACGGACGGGACTTAAGCCGCAAGAAATCAACGGTGCGGAAAGTATAAAAGATTAAGTTAACAGATTTTGGAGTTTTCGTGACCTGCAACCTGCAATCTGCATTTGCGGAATGCGGAAGGCAGAAGGCGGGAATTAAATGATTAAGTTAACGGATTTTGGATTTTTTGCGATCCACAACCCGCAATCTGCATTTGCGGAATGTGTAAGGCGGTAAGTAAAAGATTAAGTTCATGGATTTTGGAGGTTTCGTGACTCGTGACCCACAATCCGCATTTACAGAATGCGGAAGGTGGGAAGTAAAGATTAAGTTCATTGATTTTAGAGTTTTAGTGACCCTCAACCTGCATTTGGGGAATGCGGAATGCGGAATGTGAAAGGCAGGAAGTAAAAGATTAAGTTGATGGAAATTGGATTTTTCGCAACCCGCAATATGCATTTGCAGAATGTGGAATGCGGAAAGTCATGAATTAATTTAACGAAAACTGGGGTTTCTACAACCCCCAATCATCATCAGGTCAAGATCGACAGTCAGGGTTAATTCCGCAAGGAATCAACGGTGTGGAAGGTAAACGATTTATTTAACGAAATTTTGGATTTTGCATTATGCATTGTGGAATATAGAATGCAGAATGCAAAATGCAGAATCAAAACTACGGAATGGTTCTTGCGGAAGAATAGTAACTTAGCTTTTTGAGTCTTTATTTGGAAATATATTCTTTCTGGAAAAGGGTTTCTAAGTTTTTAATGAGATGATGACCATTTCATATGGCTAGGGTTATGCTTTAAACTCTATATTTATTTGTAATGCCTCTGTTGCAGCTGCAACAATTTCCCAAAATTCCAAAAAAAATTAGGACCCTCCTTTTGCTTTGGTTAGCTTGATTTTATGATTTGATTTGGTCAGGGAACTTTCAGAAAGAGTTTCTCATGCTGAATTGGTTTACCACCTATTTACATCTACCTCTAACGCTGCAAATTTTCCCTTTTTTATCAAGCCTTATCGTTATTTTTGAATACCTTTGAAGCCACTCTAAATCAGAAGTTTGTTTAATTGACTTTCCTACCGCCGTTGCGGATGACTTTTGGCTTTACGTCGGAAGGTGTGGTTATTTCCTTGTCCGCCGTTGCGGATGAATTTTTGCATTTGGTTTCCGCCGTTACGGATGGGTTTTCACTTTCCTTCCGATTTATGTGTTTCGGTTGTCTTTTGGCTTTGTATCAGAGCCTTTTATCATCGCTCTCTCCGACGTTACGGACGGGGTTGAGTTTTGAGGTCCCGACATGGCGGATGGGAAAAGCGTTAGGATTCCGACGTATAGTCATTTGGTTTCCGGCTTGAGTTTTACGGACGGTGTTTATGTTATGAGTTTCCGCCGTTGCGGAATATTTTAAGCTTTCGGCTTCCGACCCAAAAGGGCCTCCAAATTCGACCATTATTTTTTGGCCTTGCCTATCATTGCGGATGGTTTTATGCTATGGCTTTCCGCCGTTGTGGAAGGAGCAGTGCTTTGCCTCTCGATCCGGAGTTGATTCCCGTCCGATCCGTTGAGTTTTCCCATGTGCAGGCCATATCTATATATTCACGGGGAGGCAAGGTATTATTCTATCGTATTTTTTCTAACTGCCACGCCCATCGTTGTCATGCTGTCGCCCGGTTCATCGTTTACGGTACCCTCAGTACAGGTGTCTCCACCATGAGGCTTGCCAGACCTCTCTGCGCCGAATACGTCAGTGCCAGGTAGGTTTATTTACCTTCTCCCGTTCCTTTTGAAGCATGTGTTAAGGATTGATGCGGTTAGTCTTAGTTACGGGGGTTTCTTCGCCCCGTTAGGTGTGTGCGTATATAATAAGAGGGGGGGTTATTTTGACTGCTAGCACTGGAATTTTTGACCTACGGAGCAATTTTTCGCCCGCGGCTGTTGGTGCGCAACCTTGCGTGCGGTGGGTGGGGGGTTTGGTGCAGGCGGCCGTTACACCGCCTGCACCAAACTGCCCTGTATATGATAATGAGGTGCAGGGGGAGGTTATGTTGTGTTTTTTCTGTAAGATTTTGGTAATTCCTCCTTTCCTTCGAGGTTTATATTGCCCATTTTTCTCGAACCCTAGCCTGTGTTGCTCACGCCATCCCATGCAGTCCATTTGGGCTCGGTTGTTAGAAACCCTAGTCGTTAGAAGGGATATGCTACTGTTGTGGTTTGTTAGCTGGGAATCGCATGGGTAGCGTTTCTGCAGTAGGAGGACAATAATACCCGGAGAGAGTGAAATGTGTATTCGGCTTAATGTAAATTTTCTCCTGCGAACTGCACAAGTCCTTGTTGATTTTAGTCCGGCTAGGATATTTATTGTTAAAATGTTTGTTATTGTAAAACGCAGGAGACTCTCACAATCATACTGCATATAACTACTGCCAATTATCTCTTTTGTTGATATACACGGACTAAACTACTGAACACTGCACATTGCATTTTAATGGTTCGGATAGTCAGGGCATTTTTTAGGCCGTACATGCATGCATTTGCTTCCCTACTTGCTATCACATTAAGACACATGAAAATGGCACATCGCATATAGATGTAGTTTTATTGCAATCTAGACGATGGTTGATGGAATGATATAAATACAGCACTGTTTTGTATCATGCTAAGATAATGTGCATTTGGTTGTAATAGTCTTGTTAGTCAGGCCAGTCAGGTTATGCAAGCTTATATCCTAGCTTCATGGACTAGTTGATGTCATGATACACATAGAGAGAATAAAATGCTGCATAGTGTCTTGTGAATGTCTGCAACTTGAATTTATCAACGTTACAATGTTATATATGGCAGGAAGAATTCGAATCCACCATGTCCAAGAGGCAGAAGAAGAAGGCCCCTATGGTCGAAGAAGGACCAGAAGTAGAAGAGGTCACAAAGACCGAGTACATATATGAAGACACTCAATGTGTTTCTGCTGTGGAACCTGAGTACAAATGGGGTGAAGTATATAGATTGATTTCCCGCAGGGAGGTCCCCGACATGGGCCTCGAAGAAGAATCCATCTATGCTAACATAGAGAAATCTGCTCTCATGAAAGTTGCCACCAGACCAGAGCTGTTCCCATGCTCTGAGGTAATTGGATGGATTCTGCCCCGAGTAGACACCACTACAATGATCATGGGAAATGTTGAAGGACATGGCTATGCTGCATTTAGCCCTGGATACGTGGCGTTGGCTTATCACCTACCAGAAGCCCAGGTTTTCTTGTTAGAGGATTGGCTGAAAAGCATCAAAATGGACCTGGTGGAAACTCTTAGGAGAATGATGTTGCAGGGGAAGCATTATCGACACAGACCAACCAGTGAGTATGATACAACGAGCTTGAGGGCTCCCTACAGATTTATCACCCTGATGCTTAATAGGATCTTTGGGAGAGCTCATGGCAGACTCTTCAAATTTGAATGGATACCAATTATTTTTCATGTGGCAACCCAAGGCACAGTCTTCAATTGGGCCAGCATGGTGTCCAGCAGTCTTTCTTCTTGCGTGACCTCAGCCTTGGAGGGAGAGTCCAAGAAAAGATCGAAGTTTTACATGAGTTCAATATTAATAGACTGCATATTGTGCAACCAGGCTTTCCCCAGTCTCAGGTGCATCTGGGACAGGGAAAGGATGCCTGTTTATGCCGCTTATAGACCATTGTGGGCTCACCAGTACCATAGCCATTACAGAGAGGTCTGTGAGCACTTCATTATGCCACTGTACACACTCATCTTTCGGAAGGAGTGTGACTGTATGTCGGAAGAAGCCATGTAAGTGATAGAAGAATATGCAGATTATTTCTTAACTGAAAATGGCATGTACTTCTGGATGTTCGGAGGATCAAGACCACCTTCACTGCTGCCCAAATATGCAACGGATTACATAGTCCACAAGGAGGCAGTCAGACAAGTGTTCATAGATGGAATAGGCAGTTTTCTGTTCGAACATAAGAAGACTGCCTACCCTCCTTTTCCATTCAAGATAGGAAGCTATAAATTCACCAAGGTGAAACAAGCTCCTGAATTCATAGAGGAGTTCGAAAAGTTCCATTTTGGCGAGATGCCTTTCCGGAGAAATGATACTCACGGGAAAGTAGCTGAGCACTGTAAAGAGCACAAGGTGCACTTTGAGTATACCCACCATTTTGACAGGGAAGAATCTGTCTTCAGAAATGCCCCAAACATGACAATGCTAATGAGAAGATTCAAGAAAAATATCACCACCAAAGGTGGGAAGGGGGATGACCAGGCAAAGGCTGAAGAAAAAGCCAAAAAGCGAAATGAAGAAACCCAGAGGTTGGAAAAAGAAGCTACAGAATGGATTCATTCAGAAGAAGAAAGAAGAGCTGCTCAAGAAGCTACAGAGAAAGCAGAGGAAGCAGCTAGAAAAGAAGCTGAAGAAGCTAAAAGAAAGCTCGATGAAGAGCTACAAAAGCAGAAAGCAGAGAAGCTAACACAAACTGAAACAGAGCAGTCAGTCACTGATATAGCCGCAGGGCAGACCCAAGAGATGGAAAATACAGAAGTCCAGGACCCCCAAATACCCGCTGCTAGCATACATGTGGTCCCCTCACTCAAGTTGGTCCCATTTGTACAGGAAAAGAGAAAGGAAATCCCTGATTTCAACACTGTATATTATGATAGGGCAACAAAATGAATAATAAAGAGGACAGAAAAGAAATTTGAGGCGGAAGGTCTACCTGGTAAAATGATAACAAATACTGTTGTTATGCTAGGGACAGACCTAGATCCGAGATAAACCCTGAGAGCCGGATCTGCCTTTCTTCACGCCTCAGAGGACAATGTAGACAAGATCATGAAGGACTTAGAACAGTCCAAGAAATCCTCTGCTCAGTTGAAAGATACACTGAGGCATGAGAGAGAAGAGAGTAACAGGATCAAGAGGAAATATGAAGACATGCAAAGGGAAATGAAATCCTCAAAAGCTGAGATGCAGGCCCTCCAGGTGGAAATACAAGTCAAGGAAACAGCCCAGGAGGCCCTGGAGAAAGTGTAGAAGGAATGCCAAGATCTAAAGACTGAGAAGGGTCAGCTACTGACAAAGGTGGAGGAGCTAGAAGACCAGCTGAAGATCCTCCTGCAGGCAAATGATATGCACACTCAAGAAATGAGAAAGGAACATCAGGAGCAGATCTCTTCTTTTACCACTGCTTTGGAAGTAGCCAGAGAACATCAAGTCGATCTTCAGCCTCTAAAGCAACATGTATTGGCTCAGAAAACTAAGATGTTGCAGCTGCAAACTGTTGTTGAAAAAGAAAGGTGTAAAGTGCTGCAGATCAACGGCCGATTGGACGAGATCCTGGAAACTGCATCCTTCTTTGTGGACAGGTCCCAGGATGTCCTAGAGGTCCTGATTGTACGAATGGCAAGGTTGGAGAACAACGAGGAAACCCCAACAGAGCTACCGGAAAAAGACCAGTAGGCCCTCAAACGGGACAATAACCTAGTGGAGTTTGCTTTAAATACTGTTGAAGACTTCAAGAAGGAAGTAAAGAAGACAAGGGGATTATGCACCGAATTCTTCAAAAGACTTCTCAATACATACAATCGGTGCCAGATAAAAGCGGAGGAGAGGCTTGAAGTTTTCCCAGATCACGAAGCCTTTGTGGAGCTACTGCAGAAGAGATTCCAGGAGGAAGAAGCTAAGGTGCAGGATATCAAAGCCATGGATGATCTGATCTTGAGAAGCCAAGTAGATCACCCGGCCATCAGTGTACTGCTCCTGGAAGATCATCTCCGATTGAGTACGCCCAGGGTCGAGGCTATCAAGAAACAAGCTGAGAAATTTGAGATAAATATTCAGTTTTTAGAACCTTGTACTTTTGAAGGCATCGCTAATGAGGCTACAGCGTGGAGGAAGTTTCTGGATAGTCAAGTGGGCCTGTCCCCATGAAGGGTCGGTCATCATTATAATTTGTAACTAATTTTTGTAAAACATTTAAGAAAAATAGAACGTTGGGAGACGAGAGGTTGGGAAGCCCAAAGGTCACTTTGGGCAGCCCAACAGTCTGACCCTTTTTGTATAAATGTAAAAGACTTAGAAGCAAGAAGGGCTTTTTCCCAGTGAGACTGGTGAAGACATATTGTAAGAAGAACTATTTCCTTTTGCAATAGAAAATTACAGTTTTCCTATTGGAGAAATCTTAGTGCAATATTCAAATGTTGTGCTATGGATTTGTTGAAGAGGAACTATTTCATTTTTAGCTTTATGTCCATTAACTGTGAGACCATTCTAACTCATTGAACCTATGTTCTTGTATGAATGTTTTCCGGTTTATTTCATGAATATTTCCACTATGAGTAATGTATGCTGTTTATGAAACAGTTGGTTATCTGATTGTTGAAATATCTTTGATCTTTCATGTGTTGTAGAGAAAAATATCAGCTATCTGTAATTTTTGTTTATAATACATGAATAATCCACATTACTCATAAATAAGTCATATTATGGCTCCCCGGAGATAGGTGGATAGATAGGTAGTTAGATAGTTAGTTAGTTTTTTTTTTATTCTTGCATATGTGATGCAGATGCTTGTGAGCCTAAGACGAGAGGTAAGAACCTGCGCATCACATTGTGACGCTCCCCGCATCCTCATCATCCTGCATTGTTGATTAGGCCTTTGCATTTCATACTTTAAGATAAAAAAATACAAAAACTCGGTGGACTAGGCCGCAACCGGTAAAACCTTTGTTTTGTTACTTTGACCTACGGTAGTCAGACCGCAAACCAGACGAATTCCCTATATCAAACAGTCAACGGGCTAGTTGGGAACGTTGATTGGGGATAATCCTTTACTGTTGTCGCCTACGAATTTCCAGGCCCCAACAGAATTGGCGCTAGAAGGAGGGCTTCCAGTGAATGGCTGGCCGTGGAAAATTAGTTTTCCCAAGATTACCATACCATCAGAAGTTTAAATCTTGTAACTCGACCCAAGTACTTACAGAAGTAAGAAAGCCTTTTCTCACCCTACATTACCCTTTGTTCAGACTCTTGTCCTTTTACTTATGGCTGGCATTAATGTAAATCAGCCTAAACCATTACCAGCTTGGAGAGCTAGAACCCCTTTGAACCTCACACCTCCATTGCATAACCTCCCTCAAGCTTTTGATAAGCTGCTGCCTAAGTTTGACCCTGAGGAAAGGACTGATGTAGATGATCACCTGCAGGGCTTTTATCTAGCATTAGAGGGGCTGAGAGCTGGGGAGTATGAAGATGTGGTCTGTAGACTGTTTCCCCACACCCTGAAAGGAGCAGCAGTATCTTGGTATTTCAGTTTGCCCGTAAACTCTATTCCTAATTGGGACACTTTTGAAAAGGTTTTCAGAAATAAATATACAACCCAGAAAACTCATGCCTCCTTGATGAAAGGTCTTGGCTTGTTAAGAATAGAGAAGAATGAAAAGGTATGTAAGTTCACTCAAAGATTTTCATTATACCTAAAGAATTTTTCTGAAGCTGACCGACCCTCAGACAAGGTCTTGATTGAGTATTATACTTCTTCCCTAGGACCTGAGTTGGCTATGTTCGCTAAAATGAAAGTCAAGCCTACATTGGTAGAGACTTATGAAGAGGCAGGAAGGGTAGAAGCTGAAATGGAAAGTGTAGAAGATTACCTTGACCTACCTAAAGAGAAGACTACCGGGAGAAGAACTTTACTGCTGTCTAAACCGAAAGAGGATCAATCACATGACTATCATGGAATGCTGAAAATAATGCAGAAGCTATCCAACCGATTAATAGATCTTGAAAAGGAAAGAAACCTTCAAAAAACGTATAAGCCCCACCATCCGGAAAGAAAGGACAACAACCAAAGGCAGGCCCCTCCACCGCATTTGGCATTAATGAACATAACAGAAATAGGGGGGGATAATTTCTGTACTTTCCACCAACAACCTCATTCTAAAAAAAAAATGTCCTCAATGGTTACATTCAATGACATTGGTGATGAATAAGTTGTTGGATCCTAAATTGATTAAGGACAGTGATAAAGGGGAAATGAAGAAACAGACCATAGAAAAACAAGATGACGATACTATATTCTCATGGAATGGTGTTTCGATGTTTAACACTGAAGGGAATACTCCTCAATCTGAATGCACATCTACAACCACGAAGGACATGGGTTTAAAGATTGAAGACAATATAAAAAATTTGCAGGAGAAGGTTAAAAGACAGGGGAAAGTGAATGTTGAAGACAACACATCCGAAGTAACTACTGTCAATCAGGAGACCAAACAAATCAGTGAACCTGTCAAATCTGTAGAAGAACAGGGAAGTGTTAACAAGAAAAGCACTAAAGAGATTGCAGAACTTGAAGAGGATATACCCACTCAAAACCATCCAGGAGACGAAGACATAGAGCCTGGTTGGGAAGAAATGCCTGTCACTCCACCTTTTCTTTTGACTCTGGAAATCTTGAATCATAATGTGCATAATTGTTTAGTAGATTCTGGATCAGCTATGAATGTTATGCCTCTGGATATTTGTAAAAAGATTAATGGACAGCCAGAGTCCACATTCTGTGAAGTAACGCAATTAGACAGCACAGGTGTCAAAGTAGTGGGTGAAATGAAAAATGTCCTCATTCGCTTGTCTGTAAACAACAAGATTTGTCAATTTATTGACATTACTGTGGCCGACATACCTAGTGGATATGGGCTTATTCTGAACAGAGATTGGTCTGCCAGGTTAAAAGGCTATTTTGCTTCGGATTGGTCTCATCTATTATTGCCTCTTAAGCGTACCCCAAACAAGATTAAGATTTCGAGAGAGCCTTATATGAAGTATACCATCACTAGGCTAGGGGAAGGAAATGAATCTGCTGATTCTGTCCTGGGAAACTATCTGACTGAGTGTAAGCTGAGACATCATACCTCAAGCAAGGCCAGTTCTATGACTGACGTTCAGACTGAGCTCCTTCAACTTCTTCAGGCTGTAAGAGATGATTATAGGATAGTAGACATGTGTTCAGTTTAAAAAATAGCCCAGCTAGACCATGGTTAGATATCTCATGTCTATGATCCAGCCCTCCCTTTAGCTCTCTAGTTTTAAAAAAAAATCAGGAGTGGGAAAAAAAATTTCTTTCTTTTTGCTTTGTACATAAATAAATTGTTTTTGGTTCTTTAATGCTTTGATGCTTTTTCTTTTGATTATTTGATTTGCTGTTGTTTTCCTTTATTGCTTGGCTAGCATTTCTTTTGGTTTTGAATAAAGAGGCAAACTTTTGGTTGCAATGGAAACATCAGGGTTCTTTATTAACTGAAATCTTGAGCGAAAGATTGTGCTTTAAAAGTATAGAATGTCTCCTAGTTGTAGTGTTCCTAACTAGCAAAGCATTCATTGAAGTCTTACTTAACCCCTATAAATAACTCGGAAGTAAAAGAGGTCTGGAATACTATTTAAAGGCTCCATCCATTTCACATCTTAAATATCCAAGGGGGTGACAGCAAAAGACCCACGGAAAGGAAGCAGAGTAAAACAGTATGTCATATATAAATGATCCCATGTCATATATTAAGAAAAGCAAAAAAGCTATCAAGAGTCAAAACTCCTTGAAGAAAAACAATACATATCAAAGCAAAATATCAAAACATGAAGTACTGAATGGCCACAAGATCCTCTCCATCCCTGAACTGAAATATGAAGTACATTGTTCACACAAAAGGACACTATGGGATAGAGGATCCTGAATTAAAATTCAGTAAGAAAGGCCTACAGGAGGACTCATATCAAAAGAACTAAAGTTCAAAAGGCACAAAAGTGCAGTTGGCATGGAAATGAGGAACAAAAGGATAATACTGTTTACACTCTGTTACAATCCTGTGGTGTCCAAGCTGTAAACTACCAGAGGATAGGCAAAATAAAACTCACTTAGTTGGCCTCAAAAGAGTTATTCAGACTTGGAATACTTCTGATGTTACCATCTCCCAAAAGAGTGGACTTCTTTAAGTAATTTAAATGCATTATTTGGCTTGCTCAGGAATACAAGCGTCTAGAAGATTTCATTTTATTCAGAACAGTCTTGCACTGGGAAGGAGTTAATTCAGAGATCTGGAGTTCACCAGGTAGTCGCCAATTGTTGCAGCTGCAACAATTTCCCAAAATTCCAAAAAAATTTAGGACCCTCTTTTTGCTTTGGTTAGCTTGATTTTATGCTTTAATTTGGTCAGGGAACTTTCAGAAAGAGTTTCTCATGCTGAATTGGTTTACCACCTGTTTACATCTCCCTCTAACACTGCAAATTTTCCCTTTTTTATCAAGCCTTATCGTTATTTTTGAATACCTTTGAAGCCACTCTAAATCGGAAGTTTGTTTAATTGACTTTCCCGCCGCCGTTGCGGATGACTTTTCGCTTTACGTCGGAAGGTGTGGTTATTTCCTTGTCCGCCATTGCGGACGAATTTTTGCTTTTGGTTTCCGTCGTTACAGATGGGTTTTCACTTTCCTTCTGATTTATGTGTTTCGGTTGTCTTTTGGCTTTGTATCGGAGCCTCTTATCATCGCTCTCTCCGTCGTTGCGAGCGGGGTTGAGTTTTGAGGTCCCGACGTGGCGGATGGGAAAAGCGTTAGGCTTTCGACGTATAGTCATTTGGTTTTCGGCTTGAGTTTTACGGACGGTGTTTATGTTATGAGTTTCCGCCGTTGCGGAAGATTTTAAGCTTTCGGCTTCCGACCCAAAAGGGCCTCTGACGTCCGACCATTAGTTTTTCGCCTTGCCTATCGTTGCGGATGGTTTTATGCTATGGCTTTCCGCCATTGCGAAAGGAGTAGTGCTTTGCCTCTCGATCCGAAGTTGATTCCCGTCCGATCCGTTGAGTTTTCCCATGTGCGGGCCATATCTATATATTCACGGGGAGGCAAGGTATTATTCTATCGTATTTTTTCTAATTGCCGCGCCCATCGTTGTCGTGCTGTCGCTCGGTTCATCGTTTGTGGTACCCTCAGTACAGGTGTCTCCACCACGAGGCTTGCCAGACCTCTCCACGCCAGATACGTCAGTGCCAGGTAGGTTTATTTACCTTCTCCCGTTCCTTTTGAAGCATGTGTTAAGGATTGATGTGGTTAGTCTTAGTTACGGGGGTTTCTTCGCCCCGTTAGGTGTGTGCATATATAATAAGAGGGGGGGTTATTTTGACTGCTAGCACTGGCATTTTTGACCTACGGAGCAATTTTTCACCTGCGGCTGTTGGTGCGCAACCTTGCGCGCGGTGGGTGGGAGGTTTGGTGAAGGCGGCTGTTACGCCGCCTACACCAAACCGCCCTGTATATGATAATGAGGTGCAGGGGGAGGTTATGTTGTGTTTTTTCTGTAAGCTTTTGGTAATTCCTCCTTTCGTTCAAGGTTCATATTGCCCGTTTTTCTCGAACCCTAGCCTGTGTTGCTCACGTCGTCCCGCGCAATCCATTTGGGCTCGGTTGTTAGAAACCCTAGTCGGTTAGAAGGGATATGCCGCTGTTGTGGTTTGTTAGCTGGGAATCGCATGGGTAGCGTTTTTGCAATAGGAGGACAATAATACCCGCAGAGAGTGAAATGTGTAGTCGGCTTAATGTAAATTTTCTCCTGCGAACTGCACAAGTCCTTGTTGATTTTAGTCCGGCTAGGCTATTTATTGTTAAAATGTTTGTTATTATAAAACGCAAGAGACTCTCACAATCATACTGCATATAACTACTGCCAATTATCTCTTTTATTGATATACACGGACTAAACTACTGAACACTGCACATTGCATTTTAATGGTTCGGATAGTCAGGGCATTTTTTAGGCCGTACATGCATGCATTTGCTTCCCTACTTGCTATCACATTAAGACACATGAAAATGGCACATCGCATATAGATGTAGTTTTATTGCAGTCTAGAAGATGGTTGATGGAATGATTTAAATACAGCACTGTTTTGTATCATGCTAAGATAATGTGCATTTGGTTGTACTAGTCCTGTTAGTCAGGCCAGTCAGGTTATGCAAGCTTATATCCTAGCTTCATGGACTAGTTGCTGTCATGATACACATAGAGAGAATAAAATGTTGCATAGTGTCTTGTGAATGTCTGCAACTTGAATTTATCAATGTTACAATGTTATATATGGCAGGAAGAATTCGAATCCACCATGTCCAAGAGGCAGAAGAAGAAGGCCCCTATGGTCGAAGAAGGACCAGAAGTAGAAGAGGTCACAAAGACCGAGTACATATATGAAGACACTCAATGTGTTTCTGGTGTGGAATCCGAGTACAAATGGGGTGAAGTATATAGATTGATTTCCCACAGGGAGGTCCCCGACATGGGCCTCGAAGAAGAATCCATTTATGCTAACATAGAGAAATCTGCTCTCATGAAAGTTGCCACCAGACCAGAGTTGTTCCCATGCTCTGAGGTAATTGGATGGATTCTTCCCCGAGTAGACACCACTACAATAATCATGGGAAATGTTGAAGGACAGGGCTATGCTGCATTTAGCCCTGGATACATGGCATTGGCTTATCACCTACCAGAAGCCTAGGTTTTCTTGTTAGAGGATTGGCTGAAAAACATCAAAATGGACCTGGTGGAAACTCTTAGGAGAATGATGTTGCAGGAGAAGCATTATCGACACAGACCAACCAGTGAGTATGATACAGCGAGCTTGAGGGCTCCCTACAGATTTATCGCCCTGATGCTTAATAGGATCTTTGGGAGAGCTCATGGCAGACTCTTCAAATTTGAATGGATACCAATTATTTTTCATGTGGCAACCCAAGGCACAGTCTTCAATTGGGCCAGCATGGTGTCCAGCAGTCTTTCTTCTTGCGTGACCTCAGCCTTGGAGGGAGAGTCCAAAAAAAGATCGGAGTTTTACATGAGTTCAATATTAATAGACTGCATATTGTGCAACCAGGATTTCCCCGGTCTCAGGCGCATCTGGGACAGGGAAAGGATGCCTGTTTATGCCGCTTATAGACCATTGTGGGCTCACCAGTACCATAGCCATTACAGAGAGGTCTGTGAGCACTTCATTATGCCACTGTACACACTCATCTTTCAGAAGGAGTGTGACTGTATGTCGGAAGAATCCATGCAAGTGATAGAAGAATATGCGGATTATTTCTTAACTGAAAATGGCATGTACTTCCGGATGTTCGGAGGATCAAGACCACCTTCACTGCTGCCCAAATATGCAACGGATTACATAGTCCACAAGGAGGCAGTCAGACAAGTGTTTATAGATGGAATAGGCAGTTTTCTGTTTGAACATAGGAAGACTGCCTACCCTCCTTTTCCTTTCAAGCTAGGAAGCTATAAATTCACCAAGGTGAAACAAGCTCCTTAATTCATAGAGGAGTTAGAAAAGTTCCATTTTGGCGAGATGCCTTTCCGGAGAAATGATACTCACGGGAAAGTAGCTGAGCACTGTAAAGAGCACAAGGTGCACTTCAAGTATACCCACCATTTTGACAGGGAAGAATTTGTCTTCAGAAATGCCCCAAACATGACAATGCTAATGAGAAGATTTAAGAAAAAGATCACCACCAAAGGTGGGAAGGGGGATGACCAGGCAAAGGCTGAAGAAAAAGCCAAAAAGCGAAATGAAGAATCCCAAAGGTTGGAAAAAGAAGCTGCAGAATGGCTTCATTCAGAAGAAGAAAGAAGAGCTGCTCAGGAAGCTACAGAGAAAGCAGAGGAAGCAGCTAGAAAAGAAGATGAAGAAGCTAAAAGAAAGCTCGATGAAGAGCTACAAAAGCAGAAAGCAGAGAAGCTGACACAAACTGAAACAGAGCAGTCAGTCGCTGATATAGCCGCAGGGCAGACCCAGGAGATGGAAAATCCAGAAGTGCAGGACCCCCAAATACCCGCTGCTAGCATACATGTGGTCCCCTCACTCAAGTTGGTCCCATTTGTACAGGAAAAGGGAAAGGAAATCCCTGATTTCAACACTATATATTATGATAGGGCAAAAAAACGAATAATAAAGAGGACAGAAAAGAAAGTTGAGGATGAAGGTCTACTTGGTAAAATGATAACAGATACTGTTGTTATGCTAGGGACAGACCTAGATCCGAGATTCACCCTGGGAGCCAGATCTGCCTTTCTTCACGCCTTAGAGGACAATGTAGACAAGATCATGAAGGACTTAGAACAGTCCAAGAAATCCTCTGCTCAGTTGAAAGATACACTGAGGCATGAGAGAGAAGAGAGTAACAGGCTCAAGAGGAAATATGAAGACATGCAAATGGAAATGAAATCCTCAAAAGCTGAGATGCAGGCCCTCCAGGTGGAAATACAATTCAAGGAAACAGCCCAGGAGGCCCTGGAGAAAGTGCAGAAGGAATGCCAAGATCTACAGACTGAGAAGGGTCAGCTAGTTGGGAACGTTGATTGGGGAGAATCCTTTACTGTTGTCGCCTGTGAATTTCCAGGCCCCAACAGCCTCATAACAGTTAGGTTTTTTATTAATATGTCTGAAGATATATGGTTATTTAAAAAAATCGAATTTTTGGAATTTGAGGTATGTTACAACCATATTGAGAGATGCATTGGTTATGAGCATCCATTCATCAATGTAAATCATTAGAAAGTATAAATATACATGAGTACGGTTGTATGAGATATGTTGGATCCCATATTTATTCCATTTTAGCAAGCATGGCTTGTGGAGTGATTCCCTCCATAAGGAGTATTTGATGGTGTTACCTGACCTTAAGGGTTCTTTTTCTCTATATTTGTGTGTTCATTATTATGTGGATGTATTTGTGTTTATTTATGAATTTAAAGTTTTTTTATTTCATTTTTGTGATTCAACTTTTAGGTTAAGGATCATTGTAATAGGAGAAAAGCTGAAATGTTTTTTCTTTCTTTATTTTTAGCAAATTTTTGAAGGAAGCAATATGATGGTGACATTTATCTCAATTTCTTAAACATTTTATGTAGAATCTAAAGATACCAATTGTAAATGTGAGTTCCTCTCTCCAAGACACTTTATATATATATCATCCAAATCAAAGTCCAAGAAGTGGAGTTATCATTGATTTAAAATTGGTCGTTTTATTTTTTTCCACTGATAATGACATGGACTATAGATCACACACACACACAAATATATATATATATATATATATATAATGCCTAGAATTATGTCAAACTAATGCTATTAGTTGCAAAATTACCGTGGAATTTCATAATTGTTGTCACAATACAGATTCTGAACAATAGTTAGGGAGTTATGATCTTTTTAATTTTGTCGCCTCTATTAGCACTTAGTAGTTTTTATGGGATATAGAAAAAAAAAACTAAGGTAACCTTTTCAAACATACTTTAGGTTGGAGTTTGGTCTTTCCAAACAAAGAGGGGTGTCTCTTGGATTTATGATGATTTTCTGATATGTTTTCATATGAGAGTGACCAAAATTGTAAATAGGACAAAGCTTGATATTTTTGTTGGTTGGGTTGAGGTGAAAAAACCATTGGGCATACTGTCAAAAGATAAACAATTAATGATGATCAAACTGAGGATAAATAAACTCTTTTCAAAGGGAAATATAGTTAATGTTCTCTTACAGGAAAAATGTCGATGTAGTATGGGCAGCATAAGGAGAATAACAGTCCAGTAAACATAAAGATCCATTAACAAATGAATGTCATGTTCGGTTTAAATGAAAAAATGGAGTATTTCATTGCACCATGTTTAGAGCATCTATATCTCAAATGAATTCCAAAACTATCACTTTCAACCAAATACTTGAAGAAATACAATTAATTATAAAAGTCACATGAACAATTAACAGAGAATGGTCACAATACCAGATGACATAGACACATGAATCCTTGAAAAACTTCATTTCCATTCAATCTGAAAATCTATATTAAACTTCAAAATAAAATCCAACAGTCTTCTTTTAAAACCACTCGAACCACCGTAGCTCATTCTTTTTTACTATTATATATGAAAATATTACATATCCTTGTGGAGGATTCAAAATCCTCAAAAACTTCCAAAACAAGAAACAACTACAAAATATCTAAGTAAAACAGTGTAGTTCCTACAAATTAGAGTTTCTATCCTAGAAAAACCAATACACTTTTTGCGAAAAATGACTCTTGTGATTTATCCAGATTTTAATTTTCTCTATGTCTTCTAGCTCAAGTGTATAGGTGGAATCTCCAACTGGAGTCTAGAAGCTTCCATAAATTAAAAACCTGCAAATTTCACAGCGAATAGGAACACTGCGAAAAATGTTTCTCACACAATTTTCCAGCAAACTGGTTTTCGCTATGAAATACGTTTTTGAGCTCTGTCCCTTCAAAATTGATTCTATAAATGGTGTTCTTGATCATATGAAAAATTGTGCATCTCCTAAGAGATCTATACATTTTAACTTTCACAACATTTATCTCTTTTTACCTTTGCAAAATAAAAACCTGCCAAATTCCTATTGACCCTGCAACATAATGTATTTTCTTCATAATTTGATGAGATCAATATGGCACTCATGCCTTGAAGGTAGGTGACAGATGTAAGAACTCCACATCAACTAAATATTTCTAGAAAACAAGCTCTATGGAATTCGTAGTGAATTGGGGACGTTGTGAAATGTGTTTCCAAGAGAGTTCATAACGAACCAAGGACCCTATGAACTGTTTGTTTTGAACTTTTTCTTGTTTTCTTTGATGAGGTAACCCAAAAATTAAATAACTTGCCACATAAAACCTTCTTTAACTAAATGATGAAATCCATAATCGATCTTTATCATCACAAACCACATGGAATCCCAATTACAGGTCCTTGAAAACTTTTCAAACACAAAAAACAAGAGGTTTGGCTTCTTGTTCATGAAAACTGGTCTACCAAGATATTTCTTAAAACAATCATAGCTCACCATTTCTTTATAACCTCGAGTATTCAAAACTTGCTTTATACAGGCAAAATTTCTTTAGGAAAAATAAGAAAGCTATCTTCCTCAAGCAAAATTTTTAAATGGTTTATCATTACTTTACCTTGAAGTCCTTGAAACTACTACCTCAGCAAGGATCTTCAAATTCCTTTTTGATACTTTTCTTTTCACCCTTTCCAACTCTTCTTCCAAGGCTCTATTCTCTGCTTGCAAAGTTGTGTTCTGACTTTTCAGATTGAAGAGTTGCTTTCCAGTGATTAACCATCTTCTGACATTTTTCTTGACATTATTAATCTTACCTTCAATATCATTCATCCCACACGCTAACTTAGCATCATGTTCCTGATGAGCTTCCTTCTGCTTTCTACTTTCTTCATTCAGCTAGACTATCATCAACTGTGGTTTCTTAAGCTCAATCTTAAGACCCTTGTTCACTTCATCATCTTCTAGTTTTTGTTGTTGGCCTTGTACTTTTTGTTCTACTGGAACTTCTTCTTCTACATCATCTATGGCCAGATTTCTTATTTTTTTATATGGTGAAGGGTCTCCTTAGTGCAGGGATTTCTTTATCTTCAGGGGTAAATGCTAGCTTTCTTTTTCCTTTCTACTTCTCTTTAGTATTGTCAAAGCTTTCATCTATATCTTGGACTTGTCTTTTTTCCTTTTTCTTTATTCTCTTTTGATGAGCATGCTCTTGTCTGAGTGTATTTATGAACAAGGGAAGGTGTATTCTTTTTAGCATGAGGGATGCCTACAACTTCAACACTAAAACTTTTTTATAGTAAAAAAGATTCCCAATCCAAATCCTTCTTTTTTAACTCTTCTAAAACCAACAATGTTATCAAACCAAAATGGAACAAAGAATTCTCAAAGTTTTGTTTTTTCCCTTGAACCTTATATGCCATCTTGCCTAGAATTCTATGAAGATAAAAGGACATATTCATGACTTTCTTACCTGTAAAATGCATCAAAAGCCTGATATGGTAATGATAAACCATAGTAAATCTCCATTCACAAGTGAAATGCTTCTGTAAAATCTTCAAAAACTGGTAAAATTGATCCTGAATGTGTGCCATTGGAACTCCAATAGACAGGGTTTCATCTTTGAACTCAAGCTTAAGAAATTGATTGCAGAAAGTAGCTTCAATACCCATGCCCTTGAACCACTTTTCACCATCCCTAGGAATCCCTATAGCGATTGAAATTGTTCTCTCTGATACAAAAAAATCCAATGAACCAACCTTAGTTTGCACACCATCATATTTCCAGGAAAATTATTTCAATACCTCCATATATCCTCTTTGTAACTTCTGGAAAAACCCTAAGCAACCAATCTTTTAAAACATCTCAACCACAGATGGGTCGTACTCTATTAGCTTCATATCATGGGGTTCATATTTGTCTAGATCTCCTCCTTTGTTATATTTATTCTTTTATTTCTTGACCATTGTAGAAAAACCATACTTTACCTGCAATAAAACGCTACCTAGATTGCATAGCAAGTTTGGGATTTCACAATAACCAGAAGTTTTGCAGCGATGGGGATAATAAAAGTAGGTAAGTTTCAAAATAGGGGATGAGGGGCTTGATAGATACAAAGAAAAATACAACATCTAGGAAATGGAAAAATATAAGTGGGTAAGTTTCAGAATAGGGGATCAGGGGTTTAGTAGCAGCAAAGGAAAATCCAGTATCTAGGGAATTCGCAATGATGAAGGCATTTTGAAACAAAATGGAAAATTTCCTAGCATATGGGTTTCGTAGTGAATTGCAATGTTGTGAAATACAAAAAATACGGCAATATAGGAATCTATTGTGTCTAAGGAAATACGCGATGGGATAAATGCAAAATGGGTTGGAAAGGATTATCAATAACAAGGAAAAAAAACATAGAGATTCATATTTTTTGTAGCGTTTAGTCAACTTGAAGTGAAAATAAAATTTTGCTGCGAACTGGAGGTTTCGCAGTGAATTTGTTTAAAGTAGGATATTGATTCATGGGTTTGACAAAATATTGTGGATTACGATCCTTTTTAAAAGATAACCATCGAGCTAAAAATAATCATGACCAAGATTAAATTTTCATAATTAATTTTGGATGATAAGACCTGTCGCTATGAAATCTCAAGGAATTTGTAGAGAACTTCTAAACCTAACTACTAATCATGATTATACCTAAAAACTGAATTTACCAGTCAAATCAACCTTTTAACAGTTAATTGTGGTGTGAAAGACTAAGTTTAAAAAATCATAATGCCAATTCCCCTACGCTGTGAAATCTCCTAACTTTTTGCAGCATTAACTTTACCTAGTCATCATGATCCATTATGACCCCTTAAGCAATTCAAAAAGATAGGATTGCATCTTGACTTATGATAAATACTAATGAGTAACCTTAACTTACCCCTCATAAACAATTTGGTCATGGACTCTCTTGTTAGATTTTCACAAGATTATAGCAGTATATCTTAATCTCATTTATCAATAGGATCACTAGAATATAGCCAAGGACAAAACAATAACACAGGGATTGTTATCATGGGAAACCCAAATGGGAGAAAAACCAACAACCTTCGTATAGAGATAATAATTCTGAGATCACTGTACAAAGAAGAGAGAGAAAATATGGAAATACTTTCCAATATTAGAAACCCCAAAACAGTCTTCTCCTTCGGAAGATGTGCACTTCTCTCTCCCCATGATGCGAATTTCACTTCAGTGAATGAGTGAATAATGAGGTGAACTTTTCTTCTATTTATACAAGTGTCAAACTAAGTATTTCCCTAACATGGCCGACTTCTCTTGGAGGAGCAATAAAATACATTTTATAATTTATTTTTATTTCTTTCTATTGCTTGCTTTTCACCCCAAGGTTTAGATTGTTATTTCTATGGTTTGTATGATTGATTACAACAAGTTCAACTCCTGTAGGAGGTACAAAGAATGTCTTCCGAAGTTACACAAACTCCAACACTCCCTCTCAACAAGGAAGGTATTCTTTGGCCTTCATCAGCATCACGATCATCTGGGTTTCATCTATACATCTTTACCGTCTCCATCATCTCTTTACATATTGAAGGTTGTCAACACAATCTCAGTCCTTCGAGAAGTGTCATCATGAATAAGCTATATCAGGATGTCCGAGAGAATATTTTTTGCTACCTGTCTGTCTTTACTACCAATGGGATACTCCCATGTATGGCTTGAGATCCTAGATGATCAAACGTGCATGACCATCTACTACTTGTTCCTCTCATTTTCCGATGGGGTACTCCCATACCTTGATAAGCACCTGAATGAATAGAGGTACCTGTGCAATGACACGACCATCTACTGCATGTACAACTCATCTACCGATGGGATTTCTCCCATACATGGTTGAGCACCTAGATGAGTAGAGGCACCTATGTGAACCCGTCCATATACTACTTGTCTGTCTCATCTACTAATGGGATTTCTCCCATACCTGACTCAAAACCTGGATGAGTAGAGGTACCTAGGAAAAATCACGGTAAATGTCTCTCAGTCATCTCTCCCTCTCAAGGAGGGATACGTTCTCTTCTACTCCAAGTCTTCCACATAAGTATTCAAACTTCACCCTGGGAAGAGGCTTGGTGAGAACATCTGTAGTCTGGTCATCTGTCAAAATATATTGTAGCTCGACCGCACCTTTCTACACCATATCATGTATGAAGTGATACTAAATCTCTATGTGCTTTGACTTGTCGTGAAATACAGGATTCGCTGACATCTACACACAAATTTGGTTATCACATTGAATCATGGTTAGCTATGGAATCTGGCCAAACAATCCTGCAAGAAGTTTACGAATCCAAACTTCTTCTCAAGCCACTATGCTAGCACCCATATACTCGGCCTCTACAGTATTGAGAGCTACTGAGTTCTGCTTCTTACTGCACCAGGAAATTACTGCAGAACCTAGACTGAAACAACATCCTGAAGTAATCTTCCTATTTTTAGTGAATCCTACCCAATATGAGTCTATAAACCCTTGAATTTTCAATTCATGTTTGGAATTATATCATACACCATATCCCATAGTGCCACGTAAGCATCTAAGCACATGTTTTGCAGCAATCCAGTGAATCTACCTCGGATCATACATGAACTGACTGAGAGCATTCACAGCAAAATATATATCTAGTCTAGTGTTCTTCAGATACATCAAGGACCCAATCCGTTGGCGATACATAGTGGGATCGATCAAATTTGAATCTGAAGCACAATCCCTTAGCTTCTTCAAGTTTGCATCCATCGGATTAGCTATGGACTTGCAATCCAACATTATGGATCTCTTTAGTATATCTATGGTGTATTTTCCTTGACCTAGGAAAATTTGCTTCTGCACCTGTCATACTTCTAATCCCAAGAAGTAATGCATCAATCCAAGATCCTTCATTTTGAACTCAAAGGCGAGTTTCTTCTTACACCATACGATAATTTTCTCATTTCCAGTGAGAAATAGGTCATTAACATATAGAACCAAAATAAGTGGCTCATCATTCACAACCTTGTGGTAAAGGTTGGGGTCTGCATCACTCTTGGTGAATCCCAGACTCATCAGGATTAAATCTATTCATCCATACCAAGCATGGGGTTCTTGCTTGAGTCCATATAAATCCTTTTTCAGCTTGCATACATGAGACACCTTTCTATGGACAACAAACCCTTCTCGATGTTCAATTTATACTTATTCCTCAATAAAACCATTGAGAAAGGTTGTCTTGGCATCGATCTAATGTAACTTCCATCCCATAGCTGAAGCAATAGCAATGATCAATCTTATGGAAGTATATCGAGCCATGGGAGAAAATGTCTCATCATAATCAACTCCCTCTTTTGAGAGAAACCTCTAGCAACAAATATAGCGTTGTATTGTTCAATACTCCCATATGCTCCAAGTATGATTTCATATAGCCATTTGGGAGTTTTTGTTGCTACAACCGCCTCCCCAAAAAATTTCACATTTTTGGGCCCCTCCTTAGAATTTCTAGTTTTTAGCCTTTCCTAGACTACTTCTGCTCCTTGGATTCTCATTCCAAGGCTTAGTTTTCTTTTGAACAAATCTAAAAAGTTATTTTTCACTAAGTTAAAACCCAGCGTTTTCTTCCAATGTGTTGGAAGAACTCATTGAGTTGAGCTGACATGTCGGAAGAACTCGACTTTCCCATATGTTATTTTGCCTGCTTTATTTGGTCCTAAATCCTAAGTCTTTCGAAAGCATTTGTTGAATTTTTACCGACTACGTCAGCGAGACTCGGTTTTTGAAGCTAACATTATCGACGATGTTTGCATTTTCTTACTGACACGTTTGATCAGAGACTTTCAAAATATCATCAAAAGATCTTGCTAAATGGAGACGACGGCATCGGTTAAACTCATAAAGTGAATCCAACACTATCAGCAAGAACCTATCTTTTACATCCGAAAACTTTTCTTAGGAATCTTTTTATGAGTTTGCCGACGAACTTTTTTCAGGAGTCCCGAGCAAGTTTTACTGACGGTTTCAGAAAAACTGAGGGTTTTCAGTCGACTAAAGCGATGAAACTTGAATTTCGCAGCCGTCGTTTGTCATCAGAACGTTTTCACAAGTTGTGCCGACGAAGCATTTCGGAAGAAGTTATTGAGTGTCTCCCGACAGTTGTGGCAAACCTCAGATTGTGGAACGAACACTGTCGTGGATAACTTGTGTTTTCACGCCGATTTGTTAAAGTTTGGCAATGAAATTTAAGTTTTGGGTGTCAAAACGATGTTTTCACCCGCGTGACTTTTATTACCCTAGCGACTGCATTTAATATTGTTTCAGTGTATTTGTTTATAAAATCCTGGGGAGGTTTTACAGACAGTTACCATTTCTCTGTTTTAGATGCATCCAGTCAATTTTCACCACTTGGAGCCTACAGATTGTTGCACCAAAGCCCCATACCCTCTCCAGTATTTGCCAGGTAGGCCTAAAACCTTATCTTTATGCTTTGTTATTTTAAAAGTTTAAGAGAATGACATTTTCAGGGGTGTAGGGTTACGATGTTAGGTTTTTTCGTTTTCACTATTTGCGGTCGTGGTTTTAAAGGGCCAACCCAGCCCATAGGGTTTTGTTTTGACCAACCGACCGTTGGAAAATTTCCCAAGTCAAGTTGCAGTAGAACCCTCTGTGTCGTTGATTTTTTTCCTAGCTTGCGAGCCCGACCATGCTCAATTTTATATCCCTTCGCTATTTCATTTGATTTGGTTTTCTGAGCTATAGATATGGGCCTGTCAAACTTATGGGGTTTTGCTAATAGGGTTACAACGGGTCGAGTGTTTCACCAACTAGGCCTTGTTTGGTTTGATTTTCTGTGCGGTGATAGGGGAACGGTTGATGGATTCGCACTTAGGGGACCATTCTGTTTCAAAGTTCGGCCTAGGGTTTTTGTTCAAGAAGTATACCTTTTCCTTGTGGTTGGCACTATGGTTTAAGGTGGTTTTTCAGGTTATTGGGTCTAGCTAAGGTTTCGAGTTTCTCTCAGTTTCAAAGTTACAAAGCCTTCATCGTGGTTTTTGTTTTCTTTCTTACCTCTAAAGAAAGGGGAAATTCCTGCGTTTAATGTTTAAAGCCAGATGAATAATGAACAACCTTGTAAGCAAAAGCACATGATAGTTAGTGTGTAGGTTTTTGAAAGTTAAATCTTGACCTGAAGCACAAAATGAATGATTTAAAGAAATAGAGTCCTAAATCCTAAAACAACTTTTTCACCTGCACATGTACTAGTGAGTTTCATTTTGAACTAATATATACCCTAATTGTAAGTGAAAATGACTGGACTTTTTTTAGAAAGCTTGCTTTACATCACATAGTTACTTTTGAATGGCCAGGGATGAACTGGTAAATACATCTTTGTTATCCTCCATCATAATAAACATTGAATGCAATCTTATTTTTTGAAAAAAAATATGATTTGTTATCTATGTTTTCAATAATATCTCGCAAAATTAACAGTAGCTTCTCATTTCAGTGTATCGTGTTGATATGAATGCATGTTGTTTTGATCATAGTGTCACTAAGTTATTTCTTGTTGTGGACATGTGATAGGTTTAGTCTTCACATCAAAACATGCCAAACAAGGGAGGAAAGAAGAAGTCCAAGGTCACCAAGGAGGACTTAAAATTGGAAGTTTTGCACATAATGGAGATTATTTATGAAGATACGAAAGTTGTCACAAGGGATGAACATGAGTTTCAGTGGGGTCAGATATACCATATGATAAAAAAATTAGAATGTACTAGATGCAGACCTAGAATATATACCTTTCTATGTGAACATAAAGAAATTAGGTATCAAAAAGGTAGCCACGTGCCCTGAGCTCTTCCCTTGTACTGAGGTGATCGGGTGGATCCTACCCCGAACAGCCACAAGTACTATTATTATTTCCAACACCGAAGGACAATCCTTTGCTTCCTTCACCCCTGCTTATATAACGATGGCTTGCAAACTACCCGCTCCATAAACCATGATGACAGATGACTGGGTGAACAACTTGAGTTTAGACTTCTGTGAATGTGCTAAGCATATGATGGTAGCAGGAAAGCAACTTCGCCAAAAAGCCACTGGCAAGTGCGAGACTGCCAGCTTACACACCCCCTACAGGATCATAGCCCTGATGCTAAGTAGAATCTTTGATCGGGCAAATGGGAAGCTCTACAAGATGATCTGGATCCCATTGATATACCATGTGGCCATGCAAGGCACCATTTTTAACTAGGAAGATATTGTAGCAAATAGTTTGTCATCTTGTATAGAAGCTGCACAAGGAGGCCTGACTCAAAGAAGGTCAGAATTTTACATGGGATCTTATTTGATTAATTGCATCTTATGCTTACACCTGTTCCCAAAGCTCAATTGTGATTGGGATCATACCAAAACTCATGTATATGCCGCATATCATATTCTATGGGCTCACAAATACGCAAGTTACTACAAAATGATATGTGAGGAGTTTCGGATGCCTCTAAATGAACTTATATTTATCAAAGAACCCGAGTGTTTGTCAAAAGGTTCCATGGAGGTCATATGTGCATATGGGGACTATTATTTTTCCAAGGAGGGCACCTATCTAAGGATGTATGGAGGATCTCGAGATCCATCATTGTTGTCAAAATACGCCATGGACTATGTAGTCCATAAGGAGGCAGTGAGACAATTGTTTATAGATGGGTTCGGAAATTTCTTATTTGACATGAAGAAAGCAATATTCCCACCATTGCCATTCTGCATTGGTAGCTATAAATTCATAAAGGTAAAAAGCACACCAGAATTTGTGAAATATCTAGGAAGTTCCCACTTCGGGGAAAAGAGTTTCCACAGGAACGACGCTTATGACAAGGTTGAAAAACACTGTGTTTTTGTAGGAGTACATTTTGAATACTCCCATCATTGGGATAAATATGAGGAGGTATACATAAATGTGTGCAACATGACTACCTTGAATAAGCGGTTCAAAAAGAAGATCACAACCACAGGAGGCAAAGGCAGCACCAGCACCACAAGACAGCAAAAATAACAGGAAGAAGCTGCTAAGAAACGAGAAGAAGATGCCTGAACGCTAGTGGAACAAGATGAGAAACTACTAGCTGAGGAGGCCCAAAGTAAAAAGGCGGAATAAGAACGACTTCGAAAGGAAGAGGAAGAAAGACTACAAACAGAATCAGAAGAAAGATTGTGAAAAGAAGATGAGCAGGATGCTGAAGAGTTAAGAAAGAAGGAACAAGAAGAAAAGGATAGAGAGAGCCTGTATCAGGACACGGCCCATGATAATCCAACAGACCCTCCTGCCCCATCGAGTGACATAATAAGAGGAGGCCACCTCCCTGTTGCAGAGTTGGGATCGGTGCCTTTTACTCCATCCAAGCATCATGCAGTGGCGTGCCTGGATACTATATTCTTTCTACCCTAAGAAAAAAACCATTTTTCAGAGATCGAAAAAGAGATTAAAGGTTGGCACCCAACCTGATGTAGTCATAGTGACTGAGAAAAGTGTCATGCAAGGCACCAACCAAGATCCTGTATTTTTAGCATCAGTAAACATTGTAGCTTCTCAAGCTAATGCTGATAACATTAGCAGATTGGTAGAAGATGTTGAACACTATAAAGAAAGAATACGCAAGATGAAGAACACTCTAGTTAAAGAAAGAGGAGGGGAGGAGAATTAAAGAGAAAACATGAGGCAATTCTTTCATAGTTTGAAAAGCTCCAAAAGGCTTACCAATATTTAGAATCAGAAAAGGATGCACTGGTGCTTTCAGTTACAATCATTGAGGGAGAGAAGAAGGATCTTGAAAGTAAGATTTTGGAATTAGAAGCTCAGAGATCTACAGTAAACAAGCAAACATAGGAGCTAAGAACTGGAGCAAAGGAGTTGGAGGTATAGAACCAATCATTGCAGACCTAGTTAAATACAACTTCATATCACACCTTTATGTGATCAAGCTTGCTTGATCCGAAGGAGTAGTCACCGATTCCTATTAAAACTTGTAGAGGAAATATATAAAATCAAGCATGCAGAGACAAGGTTGAAAGAAAATTATGGGGTATCGACAGATTTCAGAAAGAGACTATTAAAAGTTGCGGAAAGGGTTCAAAGCCAGCTAACTTGAGTGGAAGCTAACTCAGCATTTCCTAAACACTTCCCACAAAAGACTGTAGAAAGTTTAAAGATAGAGTTAGCACTCCTAGACTTCGGCAGCAAATCTGCTTTGAGGCTTACCACTGCAATCGAAAAGACTCTGGAGAGATGCACAGAGTTTTACAAGAAAGTGCACATAGCACATAATAAATGCCAGACTTTTTCAGCAGCCAAGATCAAATAGTTTCCAGACAAGGATCAACATATGAAGAATCTCCAGGATAGGTTGCACAAAGATGAATAGAGCATCCATAAAATTGAAGACATTAGTAAGGAAGTCGTAAAAATATTGATTGCCCAAGCTGTTGTTAACAACTATCTCCTAGAAGACTTGTTAAGATTGACCCCGCCAAAGGTAACAGAAGTAGAATCACAACTGGCTGTGCATGAGATAACTGTAAGGATGTTGGAGTCAGTAGACTATAGAACTATCGTTGAGCAAGATAATGTGTGGGGTGAATTCATTGAAATACTGGCTGGGCCGACATAAGATTTTGTCTTATCTACATTTGTCACTTTATGTAATTTATTTTATTTTCATTTTCCTAGTGCGAGACACTAGAGGATAAATTTTGGAAGTCAAGAAGTCAGGGAAGGCCAAAAGGATAGGGTAGTCAAAGAGTCATTTGTAAAAGTGTATAAATAGGAATAGAGGATAAATTAGAAGGGACTTTTCACTAGTGCATACCTACTGAGTTATATGTATGAAGAATAACTTTTTTCTATGAATAAAGAAGAACCAATTTTGTTGGGGGAAGGACTGTACAAGTTTCACATGGATTGTTGATGTTGAACTACTTCTTATTTAGTTGCTATGCAACTGTGAGATTGTTCTAACTTAATGAATTATTTCTACAATGATGAATGATTTGACTTTCTATTAGAAATCTTGTGCATATAATGGGTAATGAATGTTTTAGCATTACAAAGTTATCTTTGTTTAATTTTCTGCTATAACTATTTGTGTGGAATTTGAACAACTATCTGTAGAATTCAATATGCAGCATTACAGTACATTACTCTATTATATACAAACTTTGATCCCCTTGGGGATAGATAAAATAGTTTAGAATAGATTAGATTACATTATTTTTGCTTAATTTAGATGTGATTGAGAAGCAAGATTTAGGTAAGGCAAGAGGTAAGAACATGTGCAGCTCTTCGAAGGTTCTTGTGTATCAGTCACTTGCATTTAGCATAGGAACTTGCATTTCATCCTTAAACATAAAATCATATAAACGGTGGATCGGGCCACAACCGGTAAAAAATACTTAAAAACTTTAATTCTACGGTAGTCGGGCCGCTAACCGGGTGGGTTCTCCACACCAAACGGTGAATAATCTAGTTGGGATCGCTTACTGGGGGGAATCCCTACTATCGGTACCTAGGAAGTTTCCATGCATCAATAGTTTTGGTGCTAGAAGGAGTGCCGCCAGTGCATGGCTGGCAAAGGAAATCCATTTACAAGAAACTATTCCATTAGAGACACCTTTGAAACTAAGTTTCCTGAATATTTCGTTCCCAAAGAACAAGAGAGAGTAGGTTTTGAAGAAGAAGGTTCATAACGTCTATACGTTGTTCCGTTTGAAGAAGTTAATCACTTGAGAAGATATACAAGATCTTACATAAATAAGCTTGGAGGAATAAAAACAACTTATGCATTACCAAGAAGGCAGGCTTCTGAGAAAGTACCTTCTTATACTGAAGATCTATATTGGTGGAAAATTTGGAAGAGTTGGTAGATTTATCCATACAAGAGATCGTCCAACTGCTTGATCAATTGGGACTAGATTCCCCTATTTTTCAATCTCTGTTACAGTCACCTCCACAATCCTAACCACAAACTCCTCATTAAAGCATGGCTTCAAAGGCTAATCAACCAGCATGGAGGGACAGAACACCACTTAATCTGGCCGCACCTTTGCATGATTTTCCCAAGCATCCAGAAAAGGCTCTACCAAAGTTTGACCCTTGGAAGGGAATTTCCATTGAAGATCGCATGCAAAGTTACTATTTAGCTTTGGAAATTTTAGATGTTCAACATGAAGACATTGTATGTAGGATTTTTCCACATACCTTTGAGTCTAAAGCTTCAGTTAGGTTTTTTAGTTTACAAGCCAACTCAATAACATATTGGAACACTTTTGAAAGGGTGTTTGGAATTCAATGAACTATCACCACCCTTATGAAAGAATTTCTCTCTCTAAGGATGGATAAGAACGAAAAAGTTCAAGAGAAGTACCTATAGAGAAAGTGGATGAAGAGTTTGAGTTTCAATCAAAATAGGGGGACACAAAAGCACATAAAATGGAAGAAGAATGTAAGGAGATGCATGCATCAAAAAAAGCATAGGTTGAAAAGTCAAAGAAAGAAGAACAAATAGGTAAGGTTGTTATATATTGCCAACCACACCACCATGCAAAACAACGGTCATCAAGACAAGGTTGGGAGCATCGAAAAACATGGAACCAAAAAGACAACTAATATGGAGGCACACGTAGAAGTAAACACAATGCATGGAGATATCATAGTAGCACAACAACAACATGGACCAATTGAGCAACTAGAATCCATCTCAAGGTGGCAAGGAAATAATTGGACCCCATGTCCATATTTCATTAAGATGGATGGATGTTTGTGCTTGGTATTAGTTGACTACATTTCTTAGTAGATCATATTATATGGTTCCCCCCATGTTTTATACATGAAACATGAAAAATAGGATGGAATTTAATGTACCTAAGAAGGTATCCAAGGAGATATTATATGTAAAGTGGCCATGATTATGGAATGAACCCACTAGGTAGTTATAAAAAATAATGTAATAATGAGGCATAGTTGGCATAGACCCCCTATAAATACTCATGAGAAAGTAAAAATATACATGAGTATCATTGAATGCAATATGTTGGATGATGGATGCATTACGGAATATTTACCTTCTCCTTAGCAATGATCTCTCACTTGGGGACATTAGATCTTGCTCTTGTGATCCTAATGGACCAATTTTGACTAAGGGAGCCATGGGAGTGCTTTGTCCATATATTTAAGGGGGGAATATGCTATTGTTAGCTATTCAAGGTACATTCCTTTGTAAAAATATGATTCAATGCAAGATATAGAAGCTAAGAAAATCCTCACAACTCAAGAATTTCACAAGTTGTGTAGAAAAGAGTGTAAAAGAGCAAAATTAACACATAGAGATGGTGCCAATAACTGAAGTTTCTATTACTTTCCAACATGTAAATATGTCTAGAACATTATTATAATACAATAGGTTAAAATCGTTAGCCTTTGGAGGAAAATTGGAGGCATACATGTGGCGGGCTTAGATTGGACCTCAACCCCCCCTAGATGGACCAATGAGCTCCAAAACCACATCAAATAGTCACGAATGGGCATGTGAAAGAGGATGAAGCATTCTAGGACATAAGTAAGGGTAGGATAGGAGTGATTGAGTGCATGGGTGAGTGGGAGTGGCTCTAGGCAGCATTTAATGGTCCAAAAGAGCCAAAAATGCTCAAATGCAATGCATGGGCGCCTCTGGTCAAACTAGTTCCCTGTTTTAAGGAGTGGGAGCGCCCCAAGGAAAAAATTGTCATTAATGAGGGTGCATGAGTCTCCTTAAAGATCAAATGTGGGTGCTAAGGTGCATTAATCAGTATAAAACCCCCAAATACCTTAGGAGACCAACATAACCAAGGTTTGGACTATGAAACATGAGTGAAAAACAAATCAAGGTGTGTCCTAGGTGGTATGCAACCATGGTACTAGGTGGTATGATGTTCTAACACCACCCCTTAATACTCATTAGCGTAACCATATCAAAAGTTGAAACCTTGGCAACTAAGGCTCAAGTCACTTCTTACAAAAAAAAAATTGTCCATATAACCAAGGTAAGAAGGAAAACCACATGGGAATAAAACCTCTCCTCCAAAATGGACATGGAACAAAATCCGAATGTGAATATAAATCATCACCATGTGTCATCCACTCCAAGAAGTGACCTTAGATAGGTGAATGTCTTCTTTGTGAAGCTCTTGGTGAATATGTCAGCAATTTGCTCTGCATATGGGCAATTCTGCAATGATATCGCCTACTCATGCACCAAGCTCTAGATGTAGTGCATGAGTATCTCAATGGGATTGGTCCTCTGTCTCTGCACTAGATTGGTGGAAATCTTGATTTAACTTTGATTGTCACACCAAATGATAGTGGGTGAATCAAATTCAAAACCAAGTTCTCCAAGAATGCCTTGCAACCACACACATTGTGTCATTGCATTCATTGCTCCTCTGTACTCTACCTCAGCTAATGAAAGGGATATAGTGTGTTGTTTATTACTTGACCAACATATGGGACCATGTGCAAGCATGAATACATAACCTGAAGTGGAATTTCTGTCATGTAATCTCCAGCCCAATAAGAATCAGTAAATCCAATAAGTTCTAGTGGAGAACTAGCATCATAGTGTATCCCAAAGTGTTTGGTTCCTTGCACATAATACAAAATCATTTTAGCAGCCTTCCAATGGACCTCATGAGGCTCCTGCATATACCTTGCAACAACACCTACTGCATAAGAAAAATTAGGTCGAGAGTATGTGAGATACAACAAGCTCCCAACTAGCTGCCTATATAAGCTGTCTACCAATGGAGATGAACCAAAATCACCTAGTTTAACTCCTAAAAGGAAGGAATACTTGGCTACCCTAGATTCAACCATTTTGAACTTCAATAACAGTTCTGCAACATACTTTGATTGGCTAACCTTGATACCTGCATCAGGTTTCTCAATCTCCAAGCCAAGAAATTGTTTCAACAATCCAAGGTCAGTCATTGAAAACACATTGTGCAATGAATACTTAATTGAACCTATATCAGCAATGAAAATTCTAGTGATCAAAATATCATCAAAACACAATACTATTATATGCAATGAGTCATCTAAATTCTACAAATATACATTAGGATCAGATTTGCATCTTTCAAATCCTAGTGATAGAAGAAAGTTGTCCATCTTGGCATACCAAGGCCTCGTGGCTTGCTTGAGGCCATAGAGAGACTTATTAAACCTGCAAACAAGTGAAGGATAATGAATGAAACATTTAGGCTTCTGCATATAAATCTCCTCATGAATGTCACCATGAAGAAAATCACTCTTCACATCCATGTGGTGCACATCCCATCGCTTAGATGTAGCAATGGCCAAAAATAGCCTAATACAGTCCATCTTTGCAACCGGTGCAAATGTCTCTGTATAGTCCACTCCATGGCCTTTAGAGAATACTTTGGAAACCAACCTATCCTTTTACTTGATATCAGAACCATCAACATCCATTTTGGTCCTAGAAACCCACTTACGTTGCACTAGTTTCCTCTTTGAAGGTAGAGGATCCAGCTCCTAAGTTTCATTGTCTTGCAAAGACTTAAACTCTTCTTGCATGGTTGTTTCTTATCTTGGATCATGTGATACTTCATCATATTACTGAGCATCGTATCTATCCATCATAAATCACCTCTCTGAAATATTTCAATCAAAAGTGGAGAAAGCATTGTGAAATTGTGATCTAGTCTTCCTAGAGTCTAGTGGATCTCCAGCAAGATCACCAGCTACTTGTATGGTTTTCTCAGTCCATTTTGGCCTTATGGGTGAGTCATGATCTGAATGCATGCATGTCATCATATTCATATTCCATAATAGAATAATAAAAATTAGAGAAATAATCATCACTTACATCATCATTGAGTGGAGGGTGTGAGCAATCCCCCTTGACTAGTTCGATCTCTTGCATGGGCTCTTCTTCGAACTCTACACTTTTCTTAATGAAAGTTTTATGAGATGAGGGATCATAGAGATTGTATCCCTTTGCATATTCAGAATATCTAACCATTATGGACTCCTTTCTTTGAGGTTGCAAGGCCTTTCTCTTCTCGGGAGGAATTCCAGCCTAAGCCTTTGACCCAAAAACCCTGAAGTGAGAAACATTGGGATTGTGATTAATCCAAGCCTCAAATGGAGTTTTCTCTTCCAATGTTTTGCATGGAAATATATTCTGAACATATGCAGCACAATTGATAGATCCATCCCATAGCTTAGGAGACAAAGACTTATCCTCCAACATGCATGTTGTCATCTCCTTCAATGCTCTATTCCAGCGCTCTGCCACACCATTTTGTCGAGGTTTGTAAGGCACGGAATGTTGCGATTGAATGCCATTTTCCTCACATGGTTGTTGTAGGTTCTTGTTAACATATTCCTTTCCATTATCAGTCCTTAATACCTTGATCTTATTCCCACTGAATTTCTCAACCAAAGCCTTGAAAACTTTGAAGATGTCAAACACTTCATATTTTTGCTCGAGAAAATACACCCAACACTATCTTGAGAAATCATCTATGAATGTTAAGACATACCTTGAGTTTCCATAGGAGGGTGTAGGAAGAGGTACTATTAGATCTAAATGGATCAAATCAATCACTTCGACGACCCTGCTTTCCTTCCCCTTGTCATACTTGTGCTCTGCATGTTTCCCAAAAATGAATCCCTTGCACGTGCCTTTGGAGAACTTGATGCTTGGAAGCCCTTCAACCATGTTTTCTTTTCTCAATGCTTTAATATATCTGTAGTTGAGGTGTCCAAACCTCTCATTCCATAGCTTTTTTTTCTGATTGGCATGTGACAGAGGCACATTCTTTGAGGCGTAAGGAATAAAGTGTGAAAACTTTTACATCCTCAACTCATGATCTACAATACCCACTGCAACAACTTGTCCTGTACAAATTTATGAAATCTCCACACCATATTGAGTGCATGTCACTCTCTCGGATGAACATGTATGTGTCATTTGATAGACTTGGAGTATATTAGTTGCAATATCATGCACATACAACACATTATTGAAGTACCCATAGTCAAGGTTGATCCTATCAATCTCTTTGGTTGGGATCTCAGAGTCATCACCCATAAGGATGAATGGACCATTAAATGGATGTAGGGTTGAGAAGGATTCTTGTGTTGAATCCATGTGCCTTGAGGCACTTGAAGCTATGATGAAGGAGGAAGATCCAAAAAATCCAGCAACAAGTCCATGGAATCTATCCTTTTTCTCTGAATTTGAACCTCCCTCTTTCATCCTTGCGCCATCTCGAATAGGAATGTTGTTCTTATCAAGGAGTTGTGCCATCATGTCAATGGTTTTATTCATGCATGCACTCTCTAGATGCCAACACTTGTGACAATAAGTTCATTTTGTCTTCTCTTGCTTCTTTCCTTTATCCTTGCTAAGACTCTAACGCCCATCATTGGATTTGGGCTTCTCCTTCTTCTTCTTCTCATGCTGCTTCAAATCCTAGGCTTTCTTATTGCCTTTGGATTGATTCAAAACACATCCAGTAAGGGCTTGATCCTTGGTGGATTTGATGGTACCCATTTGAACCAATCTATCTATTTCTTGAGTTAAAGACTCCATGAAGACTGTTAGGGTAGGCATATTCCAATTTTGAACTATCATCTTGCATGAGTGGAATGTCAAAAAAAACAATGAATATTTAGGCCCTAGCTTTGAAAGAATGGACAAGATCAATTTCTCTTCATTATTTTCGATGCCACACTGCATTAGCAGAAGTACAAGGATTTTGAACTTGGTGAAGAAATCCTTAATCGTCTCAAAGTGAGTTGGGCTCGATGTGATCAACTCATTTTCGAGTTGGTTTCCTCTCATCTCATCAATATTCCCAAACAATGACTCCAGCTCAAGCCACACCTCATTGGATGTTGTAATATTGTCTACAAGAAATAAACATCCCTTCAAATACTGAGACAAAGCATCCTCGATGCTTCATCCAACCTATTGAAATACTCTGATTTTTCCACAATAGAGTTGGTCTCATTTTATGTTCCCATGGTTACTCTCTAGAGACCTTTTGACCTCAACTTGATCACCATTTTGGCCTTATATTCAAATTATTTGAATGGGGTAAGAAAGACACCAGTTTGCTCCATTTATTCTTTTGCGCTGAGTGACAAAGGCACTAGAACAACATGTAATGCAAACTCTCAAATTTTTTAAGAGGAGGCCCTAAATAGCAACTCAAACTCTATGAAATTGACAAATATGGTTCACAACAATATATAGGAGCTAATACAATCCTCACAACTCAATAATTTCACAAATTATGCAGAAAATGGTGTAAAAGAGCAAAATTAACACATAGAGATGGTTCCAATAACTGAAGCTTCTATTACTGCGCAACATGTAAATATGTATGGAACATGATTATAATGCAATAAGTGAAAATCATTATCCTTTGGAGGAAAATTGGAGGCATACATGTGGCAGGATTAGATTGGACCTCAAACCCCCCTAGGTGGACCAATGAACTCCCAAACCACCTCAAACAGTTACGAATGGCCATGTGTGAAGCATGCTTGGAAATAAATAAAGGTAGGCTAGGCTTCCTGGAGTGCATGGGTGAGTGGGAGTGGCTTTTGGCATCATTTAATGGTCCAAAAGAGAAAAAACACTCAAATACAATGCATGGGCGCCTCTGGTCAAACCAGTTCCTTGTTTTAAAGAGTGAGAGTGCCCCAAGGACAAAACTATCATTAATGAGGGTGCATGAGTCTCCTGAATGATAAAATGTGGGCACTTGGGTATATTAATGAGTCCAAAACCCCCAAATACCTTAGGAGACCAACATAACCAAGGCTTGGACTATGCAACATGAGTGAAAAACAAATGAAGGTGCATTCTAGGTTGTATGTGACCATGGTACTAGGTGGCATGATGCTCTAACATTTTTTTATTTTAGGGTCTTATCCTTAATTTTAGGATTCAAACTTGCATGTTTGAGTTATTAAACTGAATTCCATTAATTAAGGAAGGGTTCAACCTCCTTCACTATTTTTATCTAATTTTTGTCATGCATGATTTATGCATGGATTAGATCCCTCGTTTAAGGAAATTAAGCCTCCACTTCTCATCGTGGGTTAGTTATGAGCTAGTTAACTTGTTCTTAAGAAATTACATGTATAACTAGAGACACCAATGAACATTTATTACCCCAATGAATTTATATGTGTATCCATTCTATGAAAGGACTTCCTTTTCCAACTTTTCACTTATTTAGTTGTCCAAAACTGAACTTTTGATGGGGGAAGAAATGGCTTTGCAACACTTACTGGGATATTTTTCTTATATGAGATCGAGATAAACAATTAAGTACTTGGTTATTTGGGCCCCTTTAGATTTTTTGACCCTTACACTTTCAAACATTTACCTCTCTCAATATCAACCTTTAATGTAAGTTTAAGTGGTTTAGTACATCACATCATATCTATTTTTTGAATTGGGCACAAAGATGATCATGCCCGTCTTCTAGAAGTGTCCCTGGTCCAACCACTAACACTGAATTTTCCTTGTTATTAAGAATCATAATATGTATCTTCAGGGCCAAATGAGAGAACAACATGAGATTATGAATTTTCCACTCCATATGCAAAAACACATGTTGTATAGGGGAAAATCAAGGAATCAACCATATATAAGACTAGAAAATAAATAGGTAAAACTAACACATGTAGAAAGTGAAATAAAATAAATTGAAATTGAATGGAAAGTAATGCTAGTCTATTCAAGTAGAAAATGAAACCTAGAATACTATGCACAAGCCATTCACTGTGTCAACTAACTGAAGTATCTCTTCAAAATCTAACATTGATAGTAAGAAGGTCTTCATATCATTCCATATTTCTCAAAATAATGTACCGGAACCCATTTTTTTAACTACTTTGTATGGGTCAAACCATAGGTGTTGGAATTTGGTGTGTTTTCCTTTGGGTTCGTTGAGTTTTCCCCAATTTAAAACCTAATCGCCTACTTCATACTCCTACAAGTTCCTAAGTGTTTTTAAAACTAACTCTTAACTATTTGCTAGTGGGAAACAAATTTCTATTTGGCTTTTTCCCTCTCTTCTTCTAGTTTTACTAAAAGATTAATTTGTTCTTAAATGATTGGGCAATTTTCACTCTTGCAAATTGTCTTAGTTGTAGTGAGGGAAAGAGGATGTTAGGAGGTAGGATGGTATCTTTCCAATAGACCATAAAGTAAGGGGACGTTCCTAGAGCACCTTTGTGTGTCACCTTATCAACCTAGAGAGCTTTGGGTAAAGCGTTGTGTTAGTTCCTTTGATGGTTGAGTACTACAATATTCTTCAGGATTATATGAGGTTCTTATTGGTGGAATCTGGCACATTTTTCCTTTAAGGTAGTAGTTGGTTAAGTATCATAGAATAATTCCTCTTTCTAAGTCAAATTTTGTTAATTTTAGTGAAGAGAAACATGAATCATTTTAACAAAAAAAAGAACTGATGGAATGCCAAACTTGGTCATTAGCTATTTTTGAATGAAGTTGATGATGGTTGTTTCACTCACCTTAATCAGGGGAACTACTTTATCATGCCTTATGAAATAATGTGTGGCCATAAAAAATTATTTGTGCTTCTTTGAGGAGTTTGGAGTGATTTATCCAACGATATTCGTACCCCACTATTGAAACAACTCATCAATGGTTGTTGACTTCAATGAGATGGAGAGTTTCTTTTCACGCTTGGTGCATATCATACACACTTTTCACTTTTACGCATAATCATGGGCATATTTAAATCATTTGGGCTAGTAGTAACTTGCTCTTAAGATCTTATATGCAATAGTTTCTTCAAAAAAATGTTATATGGTAGGTTCATCATGCAGTTCTGTGAAAACTTTGTCTACATCCTATTGTTCCAAACATCTTAGCAATACATCATTATGTTTTTTTATGAAAAGAACATCATTTATCAAGATATATTGAGTTGATTTGAGCCTTAATGCTCTTTTTTGCTTGGATTTCAACTTTTCTGGGGTTGTGTCACTCTAAAAAATTGCACCAAATTTGTGTAGCAATATTTTTTTGTGGCTAGAAGAAACAAGGCTTCTCGGGCATATAATGACATTTCATTTTCCCAACCCTCTTGTAATTATTCTTGTGTGTCCATTAATTCAGTTGTTATTTTTCATAATCCCTAGCCTCTAACTCTCTTGGTCGGCTTGAATTCTAGGTCATACTCTTGTATATTAGTCATCCAATTTCCTCTTCTTTCCCCCAACTCTTTATGGATTAACAATGAAATCATTGCTAGTGTGGTACAATGAATGTCATGTGGTTTTTTAGGATATAGGACCTAAACAATTTTACAACCTTGAAAACAACAAAGGCTTGCTTATCTACAGTTATGTAGTTTATCTCAACCTCTTGTAAACAAGTGCTCATAAAAGAGAGTGGGTGTTTGTTACCCTAGTTATCTTTCTGAGTAAGAACTACTGCTATAGAGTGATAAGATGCAAAAGTGTAAAAAAAAGTCTTTATTGAAATATGGACGTTTTAGTGTTGGTGCAGTGACAATTGTAGATTTGATATATTGGAATGCTTCCTTTTGAAACTAGTCCACTTAAAAACAACATCCTTTGTAATTATCTTATGTGAAGGTTTGATTGATTTGAAAAAATCGAGTACAAATCTTCTAACAAAGATTATTTTTCCAAAGAAGGACTGCATAGCTTTCTTGTTTATTGGAATTGGGATTTGTGTAATAGCCTTGGCTCTTTTGTGTTAATAATAATCTCATCTTTGGAGATAATATGTCCCATGAGTTTTCCTTTAGAAACGACAAAAATGTTTTTCTTTGGGTTCAAGGAAATACTGTATTTTTTTCATCTTTCAAAAATTTGTTTGAGGTGATGGACATCATCTTCCATTTTCTTCAAATAGATCGTGACATCATCCAAGTAGACCACTACATTACTCTGATTAATCAGGCCATAAAAGGCTATGTCGATGCTCATTAGAAAGTGGCTTGTGCAATGATTAGTTTGAATGGAATCCGACAAGAAGAAAATGCCCCCCGTTTCATCTGAAATGTGGTCTTCAACCTATTTTCTTCAACTATCATGACCTGATTGTATCCAGAGAAACCATCCAAGAGAGACAACACCTTGAGACATGACATTAACGACAAAATCTACTCCATGGGAGGAACAAGATAATTATCTTTGTCCATGTCGATTTGTTGAAGTTCTTGAACTCAACACATAACCTAATTTATTCATATTTATTTCGAACAAGGATCATATTTTCGACCCAATCAAAATGTCATACTTTAAGGATTATCTTTTCATCCAACAACTTCTACAATTCTTTTGGTATTAAGCGCTCTACTGTTAGATACACTTTTCTTAAATTCTACTAGAATGGCTTGGATACTTCCTTTAGCAGGATAACATTCTAAATAATTATTGTGTTGTAAGTGTTGTAAGTCTTAAAGTCCTCATATGACCTTGCTAACACATCAACATACTATCTAAACAAGCAGACGAATGCACTTGTTTCTTTGTTGGTGTACAAACAAGTTCTTAGATTAATGTTTCTTGGGTTTTCAACAGTACCCAAACTTAGTGTTTCATGACACATTGAGGAACTATTTGTCTTCACATTCATGATCCTATGAAATTTTCCCTACACGTCAAACAAATTCAATAATGTCACAACCCCTCTTGGTATTGAGTTGTTTTTCAAGTTTTGCAGCTCTTAAGTGACTTCAACAAGTTCTTTGAAATTAATTACTACCTCCTTAAAGGTGTAATCATTTGTTAAGAACTAAATAATCTGTTGATCATCATTAAACACCCTCTAGTTGGTAACATTGTCTAGTATTGATGGGATGAAGAGTAATTCTACTGAGAACCCATTTATGAAATGAGACAATTTCGAGGTGACGTTATCTAACATATTTGAGGCCACATTTTTATCATGAGGTATTTATGTAATATTAAAAGTGTCAAAATGATTAATCAAGTTCCATACCTCACTTTAATAACCCTTCACATGAGGCAATAAACAATGAATGGTGTTTCTTACCTACCTCGTGATTATTTCTAAATCACCAATTTTTTCAATGATTTGATCTTCAGATCAATTGCCTTTTTCAAACCCTAAATTAAGACCTCATACTCAACATTGTTCTTGGAGCATTCAAATTTAAGTCTATAGGAGATTAAGTTGTGCTTCTTTTGTTAAGGATCTATAAAAATGCAGCATGCGCTTGCACCTTCTTATGACTTAGAACCATAAAGAAAATAAAGTCGTGATATTAGAATATGAATATATGTTAGCTAAATTTACAATTTCTAATATGGTACAAATGTCATTTTCATCATTCTGGGTAATGTGAAGGAATTCATACTAGTTTTCTTATTCCAAGGTTGACTACTCTACTACATAGTTTCCCATGTTATTTTCCAGAAAATAATTGCCCAAAATCAATTATATGGATTGTATGGGATCGTTTTGTACCTCTATTTTTGTGACAATATGTTTCATGTTAGTTTCCTAGTCAATGTGAATCTGGTTTTGTCTAACATCCCATGGTAGCCGCGAGCGAGATCATTCAGTAGAAAAATACCCTTGCAGCTTTTGAGACCAATCCCTGCTAGGTAATAGACCATAAGACTCAGAAATATCTACTTCAATGAAATCAATGACTTGATATACTTTGGGTTGGAAGCTACTATAATTATTACATATTTTATCTTACCTATTACTTTCAAATCACACTTGTCATGTTGGATCATCTAGGTAGTGCATCTATTGGGGCCATGTTGATATTTTGACAAACAAAGAATGGCATTACATTTTATACGACCCCTGAATCTACTAAACAATTATTAACAGTATGATTAAAAATTTCAAAAGTTAGCGAAGGAGGGGGGGTCTTTCATTTAGATTTATTTCCAAATAGATCATCATGCAACACAATTTTTTATTTAGGTTCCAAGTTTATATTAAACACCAGAAATCCCTGCCTTTGTTTCCATATTTGTTGTTTTTCCTCGAGGTGACTCGAATGGTAGTGAGAAAGCTTGTAGCAAAATATTTCTTTGTTGAGAAATGTGACAAATAGATGGTTCAATGTTTGCTTTAGTCTTCTTCTAATATTCTACCACATTGTAATCCATGGGAATGATGGGTGCACTAGTTAATGTTGTTTTCCTTGTTTGGTAGCTGCTAAGGTTTTGTCGAGCATGGTAATGGGATGGGTTGGAGAATAAGTTGATGGAATGGGGACTTTACTCCTAAGGGGGTACTCTTTTGGATAGCTTAGGTGAGTTGTGATTCCTCAATTTATTCTTTAGACTCATCAACGATCCCAGGACATGTGCCAACATAACCATAGTCTCCTAACCAATTGGTCAATCTTCATATGTAGGTTCATTTTTTGTCACATGAGGAGGACTATCATTTTGATTTTGTCCATCCTGAAACTGGTCTACCACCATGGTCATGGACGACTCCAGCGAGGATATGTTTTTTGGAATGGTTTACGTGATTATATGTGCAATTATTATCCATCCCAATTTCATAAAGATTAAATTCGTTAGTTTAGGGGGTTTCTAGACATGTTGTTTGTAGAAGGTTCTAAAGGGTCTAGTGTTGGATGTACCTTCACCAACATTCCTTTTCAGGTCAGTGAGCTCATTTGAAATTTTTTTGGCCAAGCGGACAAGATCTTGGTGGGCTCCTTATCTTGAGAGCCATTATTGGTTTTAGCTAGAGACTTAGGTAGAGTGATTAGGTTTTTGGAAGGAGATATGAATATTCCTACTCTACCCCAAGATATTGGGCTAAGCCTGACATTTCATTCTTAATGTGTTTGGCTTCCTCAAACTTTTCAACTAGGGAAACTTTATTAGCCCTCTTTACGAACATGGAAGTTGGGGCATGTAAATAGGAAGTGTAGTATTTTACCATGACATTTTCATGAGGAATTTATGAGAATTAATTGGTGGGTGAGTAATAAAGTCTTATTTAATATTTAAAACAAAATTAAATGCTTTTAATGAGAAAAGTGAGATTTAACTTGAGCCCTCAATCTCATTTAGTTGGATTTTAATCTAAGCCATTGATTTTCAAATGGTGGTTACTCAAACAAAAAGGCTAGGGAAAGGCTTGGGAGACATTCATTGTTCACATTCCAAAGAGAAAAATTTTGGAGAGGAGAGAGCAAGAGAAGAAGACAAGGGTTTGAAGAGATTTCATTTCCAGAAATTGAGAGAGAGAGAGAGAGAGAGAGAGAGAGAGAGAGAGAGAAATATTTCACAACTTCCAAGAAGGAAGAAGAGCAGATTTTTGCACATTTCCCAAGGCAAATCTGTACAGCAGACCATACGAGCAGGACCGTATAATGGGCACAAATTTCAAGGAAGTCGTATTGTACCTATCCATACAACAACAGGAAAATCGAGACAGATTTGCATGATTTTCGAGGTGAATGTACAACATTAAATGATGTCTGTACAACGGGAATTTTGAGAAGTTGGGCATGCTTTTCGAGGCAAGAAAACAACAGTCCATATAGCACGGAAATCAAGGCCGTACAACACTATTTTCCAAGGAATTTAATGCAGCAGTTTGTCATTGAGATATCGACACAGATTTCGAGAAGGGAGAAATTAATGTTGTTATTAATTTGTACTTTGTCTGAAGAAATAATAAATTCTCTCTCATATAGGTTTTCCCTTCGGGGTTTTATCCTGGACCAAATTGGTCAAAAATACCGAGTCTAAAATTTCATGTGCCTTAGCTATCATAAATTTCAAAGTAGGAAAAAGTAGGGCTGCCATAAATTTATGAGTTTGCAAAAGTTGAGATTATCTTATGTGTTTCATGTTTTCATGTTAAAATATTAATTTTTATGAACATGCATACTTGGGTTTTGGCATTATACCATATGCAGTGAACTAAAACCGAAACCAGGTTGGGGTTACAAAAATATTCATGGTATCTGAGTTGCGTTGAAGGATGAAAATTAAACTCATAAATAAATTTCAGACTTGGAGAAATAAGGGAAAACAAGGTTTTGAGAATAAACATATTTCTTGAACTAATTTGTGATTATGGCTACCAATCTTATGATAGAGGAGAGGTTGGGTGGGGCAGTAAATTTTAGCCCATGGAAGGCTATAATAGTGTTAATACTACATGATAGTGAACTATGAGAGATAGTAAGCAACACTACATCCAATCCAGTGATCATTCCTACAACTGCAACAACTAAATCCATATTTGACAAAAAAGATATAAAGACAAAACGTATCCTTCTTGATGCAATAAAAGACCATGTGATTCCACATGTATCAGGTAAAGACTATGCTCATTAGATATGGACTGCTTTGACTAACCTTTACCAGAGTTTCAACAAAAAGCAGAAAATGGTATTAAGGGAGAAGTTAAAGAGCATTCAGATGAACAGGAGTGAGAACATGACCGCTTACCTCACCAGGATTACACAAGTTTGTGATGAACTTGGAGTTGTTGGGGAGGTGATACAAGGTTTTGAGTTGGTATGTACAACCTTGAATGGCGTGGTGAAGACATCAACTATATTCGTGGAGTCAGTGGTTACTCATGCGCACATCCCTTCATGGGATCGTCTTTGGCATTATTTCATTCAGGAAGAGAACATAAGAGGGTATGTATAGGGAATTACACCTCATAGCAAGGAAGATGAGGAGAATGCGGAATTACCAACGAAGGGTAAGAAGAATAATTCCAAGAAGGGTTCCAAGGGTGGAACCAAGCAGCAGGATGGAGAGAAGAAGTACATGAGAAAAGTGAAATGCTTTGCTTGTCTGGTGTCTGGGAATTATGCTAGACAATGCCCAAACAAGAAGAAGAAGAAACAACACACAATAGCTTCAACAGAGATTGATGAGTATGTTGTTAGATTTGAGAGAGAGTTTTCTCTCTTTGCTAGTGGTTGTATAGAGAGATCAACATCCATAACTAGTGGAGATTCGAGTCATATGACAGGTGTTCGAGGCATGTTCACTGAGATTTTAAAGACATGCTCGAAGTTGGAGGTTGTATTGGGTGATGATATCATCGTGAGAGCAGTTGGTCATGGGACAATCCGCTTTGATAGGGAGTCCATGGAGCTCATGTTATTGAGGAATGTCTTGTACGTCCCTGGACAGAAGAAGAATCTTTTTTTAGTTTCCACGATTGAGGATAGAGGCTTTGGGTTATATGTCCTTGATGAGAAAGTGTATATCTTTCCCAAAGCAGAGGGTCCATCTGCTTCATATGTGATTGGAATTAGATGCAGGAAAATGTACAAGATTCTCTTCTACCACACCATGCACTAGCACACATAGAGAGAAGTACTGAGTTGTGTGAGTTATGGCATAGGACGATGGCCCACTTTCATCATTCAACTTTGAGGATGTTGAGAGACATGACTACAGGTTTTCCATATTTCAACATAGAGCAGAGTGGTGTATGCAGAGGGTGTGCTTTGGGAAAGCACACTAATACTGCTTTTTTGAGCAGTGACAACATATCAAAGGGAGTGCTTGATTTGATTAATTCATACTTATGTGGTCCCATTTCTTCTCATCCTCATTAATGGGTTTTGAGTACTACATCACATTCATCGATGACTATTCCAAGAAGACCTGGATCTACTTTATGAGAAGCAAGAATTCAGAGGAGGTATTGCTTCCAAGAGTTAAAAGATCTTGTGGAAAACCAGACAAGAAAGAAGATCAAGGTACTCAGATCAAATAATGGGGGTGAGTATACCTCCCATGCATTCAATTAGTTTTGTAGACATCAGGGCATTAGGAGGAAGTTAACAGTTCCATACACTCCACATTAGAATGGACTAGCAGAAAGGAAGAATCATGCCATAGTGGGCGTAGCTAGATCCATGTTGCATGATCAGAGTCTTACTTTCTTCCTATGGGCCAAGGCCTATAGCACAGTTGTTTTTGTTCAGAACATGAATCTGCACCATGCCTTGGGGTGCAAAACTCCTATGGAGATGTTCACCAGGAAGAATCCTGAGATAGACCACTTCCACATTTTTGGATGGCCTACATATTCTTGTGTCACTTTTGAGAAGATGACAAAGTTGGAGGCTACTGGAGAGAGGGGTATTTTTGTTGGCTATGATGAGACTTTGAATGCTTTTCGCATATACCTTCCTTCACTGAGGAAAGTTGTGGTGAGGAGGGACGTGAGATTTGAAGAGGAGCGAGCCTTTAGAAATATCAGGAGTTAGAGGAGGAGCAACAATAGGTTATTACTCCACATGTGACAGCATCACAGAGTTCAACGAGTTAGGGCAGAGGGTCACAAGTCTCAGGGGTGACTAGGTCACAGGTTCATCAGTTTTAGGGACAAATTCTACAAGGAATTCTGATACAAGGGAAGGTTCATGGATCACAAGTTCACAAGCATAACCTTCATGTGATTCGGGCACACAATGTTCAGGTTCAAGTTCATAGGTATCACCTTCATGTGATTCGAGCACACATGGTTTAGGTTTAGGTTCACCAGGTATAAGATCTCTAACCACATGTACTTCTTCATGGAGATGGTCATCACATGAGGATGTAGAGGAGGGTTTGCCACAAGATGCTACTTCCACGAAGAGAAATCCAAGTTGGCTTAAGGATCTTGTGAAGGAATATGAGGAGCAGGGCACTAGAGAGACTTTCAAGTTACATGGAACAGGTGACCAACTTGCATGAGTCTGAGCCTGATACTTATGAGGAGGCACCCGCACATTAGGTTTGGAGAGATGTCATGATGGAAGAGTACAATTCTATCATGAAGAATGATGTGTGGGAGGTTGTTTCGAGACCATATGGGAAGTGAGTTGTGAATTCCAAGTGGCTCTATAAAATCTAGCATGATGCAGATGGAAGCATCAAGAAGTACAAAGCTAGGTTTGTAGTTTGCGGGTTCTCACGGGTAGAGGGAGTTGATTATGATGAGACCTTTGTGTCAGTTGCTAGATATTCTTCATTCAAAGTAGTGATCTCCGTTGCTGCAAAGATGTGTTGGAGGATTCATCAGATGGATGTGAAGACCACTTTCCTCAACAATCTTCTACAGGTGGAGGTATATCTTGAGAAGCCACAGGGATTTGAGATTCATGAGAGAAAATCTCATGTGTGCAGGTTGAAAAAGGCCTTGTATGGTATGAAGAAAGTCCCTCAGGCTTGGTACTCAAGGATTAATTCATACCTGCTTTCGATCGGGTTTCAAAAGAGTGAGGTTGATCCCAACCTAGACTTCATTATGGTTAGAGGTGATCTGCTCATTCTTATGCCATATGTTGATGACTTATTCATTACAGGAGCAGAGCAATTGATTGAGGCATGAAAGAAATATATTGTTTCAGAGTTTGAGATGTCAGAACTTGGGTTGATGCATTACTACTTGGGCATGGAGGTGTGGTAGGAGGATGGACATGTTTTCCTGGGGCAAGGAAAATATGTCACAGATGTTCTGAAGAGATTTCAGATGGAGAAGAGCAGACCCATGTCCACCCCCATGATCACCAATTGGAAGAAGATTAATGCTTATGAGGGAGAGTTGGTGGATCCTACCTTATATCATCAGCTTATTGGTTCATTGATGTATTTCGTCAACACCATTACATATATGAGTTTTGTGATGAATACTCTTATTCAGTTCATGGTGGAGCCTAAGAGAGTGCATTGGACAGCCGCAAAACACATTTTGAGATACCTTGTTGGGATAGTAGACTATGGTCTGGACGATAGGAGGGAAGGTGGAGTGGGATTGGTTGGTTTCACATATTCAGATTGGGTAGATAGTGCTTTGGATCGGAAGAACACTTTTGGTTGTTTTAGTTGGGGCTCGATGGTTGTGTCATGGTTTAGTCGAAAGCAAAAGTCTGTTGCTTTGAGTTCTGTAGAGGCTGAGTACATGGCAACCAGTCAGGCTAGTTGCAAAGCATTATGGATTCACAAGTTGATGGTAGACTTGTTTGGTTAGGAGATGAGGCCTACTATTATGCATTGTGACAATCGGAGTTGCATCAGGTGTTTCATGGTAGCTCAAAGCATATTGAGATCATATATCACTTCATTAGAGACTATGTTCAAAGAGGAGTTGTGGAGTTGCAGAACACTTCTACTTATGAGCATGTAGAAGGAATTCTCACAAAATCTTTGGGAAGAGGGAATCATATGCATTTCAGAGACAAGATGGGGGTGGTGAAGAACGCCCTCCTCGGTAAGAGGGAGTGTTGAAATTTTACCTAGGAAGTGTTTGTCCATTCTTGCCTTGGGGTGGACAAGGAAATTTTGAATGTGGTCCCTAACACTTCTTAAAGTGAGAATGACTTTATTTAAAAAAGTGACTTTCAAAAGTGAGTTTGAGTCATTAATTATTTATAAAGGTGACTTTATGAGAATTAAAAAGGTGGGTGAGTAATAAAGTCTCATTTCATATTTAAAAGTGAATTAAATGCTTTTAATGAGAAAAATGAGATTTAACTTGAGCCCTATATCTCATTTAGTTCGCTTTTAATCTAAGCCATTGATTTTCAAATGGTGGTTACTCAAACAAAAAGGCTAGCGAAAGGCTTGGGAGACATTCATTGTTCACAATCCAAACTGATAATTTTCGGAGAGGAGAGAACAAGAGAAGAAGACAAGGGCTTGAAGAGATTTCATTTCCAGAAATTGAGAGAGAAAGAGAAAATTATTGCACAAATTCCAAGAAGGAAGAAGAGTAGATTTTTGGCACGTTCCCCAAGGAAAATCTGTACAATAGACCCTAGAGAAGGCACAAATTTTGAGCTGTTAGTACTATAACTGTCTATATAATAGCACAAAAATAGAGACATGTTGGAACGATTTTTGAGGTGAATTATGTACATCATTAAATGTTGTTCGTACATCACAAATTTGAGAAGTTGGCCACATTTTTCGAGGAAAGAAAACAACATACCGTACAACACATAAACCGAGGTCATACAATAGTTTCTTACAGTCACACATGTGAGGTTGTACAACACATGTTTCCAGGAATTTAATGTAGCAATTTGTCAATGACATATTATCATGAATTTCGAGAAGGGAGATAAGTATTACTGTTATTAATTTGTAATTTTCCTTAAGAGATAATAAATTCTCTCTCATACAGGTTTTACCTTCGAGGTTTTATCTTGGACCAAATTGGTAAAAAATACTAAGTCTAAAAGTTCATGTGTGTTGGTTGTCATAAATTTCAAAATAGGGAAAAGTACCGTTGCCATAAATTTATGAGTTTGCAAAATTTTAGATTATATCATATGTTTCATGTTAAATTTTTAATTTTTATGAACATGCATACTTGGGTTTTGGCATTAAACCATATGCAGTGAACTGAAACTGAAATCGGGTTGGGGTTACAAAAATATTCATACCCTACTTCATTAATAGTATGTTGTGCCCAAAGTGGTTTGGCTATTGCATATGCAACAACCTATTCATCAATGTCAACAACTTCTACATGCGAATTTGAAATACTTCCTAAGGTAATTGAAGAGACATCAATGAGGTATTTATCAATAAGAACTTGACCCGTAGTAATTTCTCTCTTAGTTGAATGATTAATTCAAATTGGTCCATCATCTCCAAGAACTTAATCTATAGCAAGTTATCCCTTAGTTGAATGATTGATTTGAATCGGTGCATAATCTCCCTTAATTGAATGGTAAATTTGAACTAGTGCATCATCTCCCATTAAGATGGGAGAGCATTATTCAAATTTTATAGAAAAGTATTGGATAGTTTGTGAGCTTAAATTATTGAGCTCATTCCCCAACTGATGTAGTTTTATCCTATCTTGTTTTCCAAAGGTACCTTCCATCCTAGTCCATACTTCATTGGAAAATTCTTCAGTATTGATGTGATATATGAGGTTGAGAGAATTCGAGAAACAAATCAATTCAAATGCTTCATCCATCCCATTGAAGCATTTTTCTTTCTCCACGACAACCTAGATTTGTTCCATTGTTACACATAAGTCTATCGATTCTACTTCCTCCATTTTTTATCAAGAGGATTCTTCTTACCCCCTTTCCAATTTTGAAATTGCAAATCTTAATTCAATATTTGGCATGACCCATTGTTTTCCATAGGAAAATATAGAAGAATTTTGTTCAGAAAAAATGAAGATTCTAGTTGCAAGACGGGCAAAGACCGTGACGGAAAAGGCTGCAAAAAAAGAGGAGAAGAGCAACTCGAAACCAGGAGTTCGACCTATTTTTTTAAGAGTTAGTTAAGTGAGACTAATAGTCTATTTTGGGAATAAAGTATGATTGTTAATTGGGTCGATAGTGCGTATATTAATGTAATGGGATTTTTGAGTTTGTAGAACAACCTTGTGATTGATAGTTAAGAACCAGTCGACGGGTAAAACAATAATTATAAGAAACATATAAGGTCGATCCAAACTGTGTGAGGATGAAGAGACAAAAGAGAGGAGGAGATTGAGGAAGAGATACCATAACTGATGAGACTGAGATGAAGATAGACACCTAGACATGAGAGCATGATAGGAATCTAAAGAGAAGTGTAAAACCTCGTTGCTTGTAAAGAAGATCTAGAGAAGAGTATGTCAGTTGTGTGTGCAAACCAAAGGTGTTTAAAACATTACTCATGTTAGATGAAGAGCACCTTTGTGGTTTTTCCCGTATGGGTTTCTACGTTAAATGTGTGTCTTTGTGTCTGTAATGTTCCTTTTTAATAAATTTTATTAAAATGACCATTTTTTCACTTTTTTCCCTATTTTGACCTTAGACTAGTTTGGATGTCTAGGTCTCCAAATTGACTCAAATTATCCCAAATATTCTGAGAAGGTATATGAATGATATTAAGACTTTAATATGATGTTCAAGGATGATTTATGACCCTCTGAATACTTCTGCAAACTTGTTTAATATTCTGGCCAAGGTAGGAGTTTTCACTAGCAAATTGGGGTTCCAATTCCCTCGGGGTAAATGCTGGAAATGGATTTCAAAGTGCTCCCAAACCCACTCAAATTTATGAACAGAGGAAGAAAATGTTTAATGGAAATTATTGAGGTATCATGTGCACCATTATTTAGTTTATAAATGCTGTTATAACCCTCTCCCAAACAACTACAAAATCACTAGTTTGACCCTTGAGGAAATGGCACCAAATCTTCTCCAAATGCAAATAAACTAAGTAAGATGACTTCAAATGATTAAGTGTTGGATATGAAAATTGTAATAATAATCAATTGAATTCCATTCATCATAAATATATCAGATAAACACTCTTTCATTCGAAATCATCAGCATTACAATGGCATACATCAATATAGTGGGGAAATGGTCATCGTTTGCTCATTAATAATCACTTTTACAAACAACCATTTGGTATTTAGACCTGAGAATTTCTGAAGATGAATAAAAGAGTATATTAAGCTTATTAAAATCATAAATAAACCATGATAATATCTCCCAAAGAGTACAATAGCTCACCCAAAGCGCAATCCCTCCATGAGCATGAATATGCAATAAAGACTGGAAATGGTTGAGAGAATGTGCTGCACTATAAGAAACCATGAGCTACTATGTAGCTTACACCTACAAATGCAAAATCCATTAAATCTCCATGAAATACCTTAATGGCCTCTCCAAACACCAACTTGGATGGGAATCTTTCACCCTCGAAATTGGCTAAGGCAAGAAACTAGTCATTCACTAGCTCTCTCTCTTCACAAATGCAAATGATCAAATCATCAAAATCCCTTCTCTTGGTTGATCCCTATGTTTTATAAATATCCTTAGCCTTATAAGGTTACCAATCCATCCACAAACTCAAGTCAATTCGAATTAGGGTGTGTTCTCAAGATTTACCATGTGTCCTCCCTTCCCTAGCCTTCTAGTTTCCCCCAATTCGAGTAGGACCCATTGAGCTTCCCCAACTCACATTAGCACCTTCTTGGATGATATATTTAGGCCTAACATGTCATAATGGTCATATGTCAGCCTATAGGTATGCAACATGTCATAAATGTCATAGCATCTTCATCATTGGCGTCATAAATGTCATAGATGTTAGGGAATCTATCCCAAGTGTCCAAGAAGCTCCCATTTGAATCTTCTTGTCCCATGTAGGTTACATTTCCTTCCAAATTTGACCTATGATGCATATGGCCAAGTGTATTATCCTTCTAATTCATCCAAGAACATTAGGCTTCCCATGGATTCAAAATTGTAAGAGGAGGATGCCATGTGGAACATAAATTCTAACTTGTGTGGGCCCCATAATCTCCATGTGTCTCATGCTCCATTGCCACTTCAATTTTCTCTTGTATTAATTTAATTAGCTCCATTATTAAATATTTATTCCATTCTAATATCTGAACATCATTTATTATCTCCCTTATTAAAATTCCAAATGTATCCATCCAACCTAGGGAACTAGTAGGATTGATGGAATTGTCTTGTTATGCAATTATTTGAATGGGGACATTACAGTGTCTTTGATATATGTGTCTGTTGTGAATGAAATTTTATGAGTTTGTCAAACATCTAATGGTATAATAGCATGGAATGTCGATTAAAATGTGTTATAATCTATATCTTTTACATGTTGTTTATGTGTGTTGACAGATCAATATGCTTTATTATTTGATGTATGTATGACATCGGAAGTCCATTCCTTGGTTTCAGTTGAGTGGATGAATGATGATGTGATAAGGAAATCCCCTTCCATAACTACAGAAACCTAGTTCTTCTAGTCCCCAAAGATATCTCAGGTGAGACCTCACTTGCATCGCAGGTGTTTCCTACATAGTTATACTCTGTTGGGTTGATGCCTTGGCCTTTTTTTACATACAAGGAAGTCTAAACCTGGGTCAGGAGAAAAGACACCAAAAAATGGTTCTCTTGTTAGGACCTCAATCATTGTAATGGAGACATTTTTTGGCACCCAATGAAACTAGAAATTCAAGACTAGGTTGATTATAAAGCACAAGAGTTTACACAGGAAGAAAGTAAAGGATCGTCACTGAGCCCGACAAGATGGTTAGAAAGATATCTTTACACATACATTCATGAGATTTTCTTTAGTGAATTTCACATTCTATTGCATGAAAGGATGTTGAAGCTAGCAACTTAGAATGAAAATTTTCAAGGTAGAGAACCCACATAGTGGAATCCTCAGTTAATCCAACGGTTGAAAAGAGTCAGTAATCCGATATCTAAGGTTGTCAACTTCTGGTTCGATATTATTCTAGAGGGATATATTACTGAGATTGTAGTTGATACTATAAGGTCATACAATAAAACAGAAAGAGAGTTCTTCCAGGAACCTCAGGGCTGCTATTTGAAATCTTTGAAACTATGGATAAAGATGTTGTTATGTAAAAAAGGGATTGTGAGGATAGAGTCTTATGGATAAATCCTTGTGCGCGGAGACCTTGGGTAAATGTCATAAGAAATATTTGAGCAAAATGGATAAGAATAAGCTAAGATTTTTCCTATTGATAGCGAGACTGAGCAAGAAGGTGGAAACCTGAGGAGTGGAAGAAGATTTCGGTCAAGAAAGAGAAGAAGGATTGCGATAAGAAGAGGAAGTTGCAGTGTGATCAAAAGAAGGGACTACGAGTTGTCACCACATATTGACAGATAATCCTGTGATGAAGAGTAGGAATATTTAATTATATCCAAGGAATAAGAAGAAGAGGTACCAGATCCAGACCCGGACTACGACATACCCACAACCCTGCACACATATCCAGAACATGAGGTAAGATCTAAAATCACATCACCGAGTGGTTTTATCGATCATAGTAACAATAATAGTGGAAATAGTAGTCAAGGAATTCCTAGTAGTGGAACCTTTAATTCAACAATACCACAAGTACACAGAATGGCGGGAAGTGATATAAAGTTACATATATTCAATGGGAATGGGTTGGAGGACCCTGAGCAACATTGGTTCCTATGTGAAGTTGTTTAGACAGTGCAACAAGTCCAAAATGAGGCTATAAAAAGAGCCCAGCCGATTACAACTTTTAGAGGTTGTGCACTTTCTTGGTATATGAAATTCTCTGTGGTCCCAGTAGGGATCCCTCAAAATTCATTAGATCAAATCCAGACGGGACTAATAGAAGAGTTTAAACTTCCTAAATCTGAGTTGCATTGCATCGCATAATTAAAACAAATCAAGTTGTTGATGACTGAGTATGCTTGGGAATTCGACCAAAGATTTAAAACTCTAATGGCTAAAGTGAGTTTTTAGATGTCAAATGTCCAACATAAAGAGTGGTTTATTGAGGCGATGCTACCACATATCCTTATTCCCTTGATGTAATAAAAGATTGTATCCCAGATCAAAGCTCTTGAGCTCGCCATGAAGTTGGAGGCTTAAACAGTCAGAGAAACTGGTTCAGAAATGATGTCGATACAGTCGCAAATTACCAACCTCACGTTGAAAATACAAGATATCAAGAAAGGAAAGGAACTCTTGTGTACAAGATGCAGAACTAAAGGCCATCATAAAGACTCGTGTCCAACATTCATGAATTATATTACATCAGAAGCACCAATTCCTATAAATTCACAAGGAATTTCTTGGTGTAGAATTTGTCAAACAAGAGGATATCGGTCAGAGGAATGCTTGTATTTACAAAAAATAGAAAGTGTATCAGCCAGCCTATGTTGTAAATTCAGTTGATCGATGGGTCACGATGAGAAGGACCACAGGGCATATCAGTTGATGCAGGAGAAAAAAATTGACACATATCTGATGAAAGATGATGAATAGATGCAAGCCAAGCGAGCTCAGACACAATACCCTCAACTCAAAGGGTGGTATTTTTAGAGGTCGACAACGACGAGGAGGATTTGGTCATGGAAGGGGCCAAGTCGTTCTTTATAATTGTGGACAGCCTAGATATTTTTCCAGAGATTGCACTAATCCTACATCGACGTGTTCATATTGTAAAGCATTAGACCACATTGTCAAAGAATTCTCACAGTTGGTTTCTAAATGGAAGGCCATAAACATGGGAAACTATAACCCACCTCAAAATTCCAATCCAAACAATCATAATATTTATGTTCAATCTCGAGAACCTAATATTGTTGTCGTAACAAGAGGAGGTATTGCAACTAGAGGAGATAAAGAAGCACCATAGGGACAACCGAGAGTTTGACCGACACCACAAAAGAAAGTGCCATTTGATGTCTAGAAATAAAAGGAAGTGCTCTTTGATGCACGACATGAGTTCATCGACAAAAATCAAGCATTGACCTTTGTTTTTGTCCCAATATCGAATGAAGGACCAATCTTGGAGATGCCTTAAAGATTTGAATAGTAATTTGAAATATAACCGACAGAGAAGGTCAAAAAGTTAAAAGATTTCTATAAAATTTGTTTAGCATTGATAAAAGATAAGGATGTTATGGAAAAACTATCAAATTTAGTTGAAGAGCCTCAAACAAGTGTGCGACTAGAAAAGAAAGTTAACCACATTGGTAAAATACTAAAAAATGGTCGCGAGCTAAGGATGAATGGCCAGATAGGTGACTATGACATGGATGATATCATTCTGGACTTGGGATCAGATGTTAACATTCTGACCAAACATACATGGGAATATGGGAAAGCCGAGACTAGTATGGTCTCCTGTACAACTAAGATTAGTCAACCAGTCGAAGGTTCTGCCTATTGGTTGACTGACATAGGTTCCTGTTGAAATAGAAGGGCTCTATACCTATGCATATTTTGAGGTTATAGATAGTGTCGATGATACGAATATGTATCCCGTACTTCTATGGTTTGACAGGGATATTGACAATCAAACCATTATAAATTTTAAAAAGAGGATATTAACATTTGAGGATGCAAAACTACGGGTGGTCGCTCCAATTGATCCTTTGGAAGGCTAGAGATCTGTCGAGTAGGTAAATAGTGAAGGAGAAGATGGATATCTATATCTTATATACAATATTACTTCTACGATGGATGACTATGTTAATTCAACGGCCGATGGAAAACTTAGCTGGCGAAGCATTAGTTCCTGCTCATTAGAGTCAGGAGAGTTTATGGAGAACTGGCAAAATCGACTAGATGGAGTATTGATGCGGAAATGCACAAGAATCACGAAATATGTGTGACGGGAAGGTACTAAGGTATGTGATATACCTATCTATGAAGGTTTAACTAACTTGGAATCCTTTCTTACAAAGTTTGAAGAAAAAATATTTGAACCTCAATGCTTGTTAGCCTAGGATGTTGCATTGAAGGCTACACCCTCAAGATGGTGGTTGCTCATAAGCAGTCTATTTCAGAATGGTCTCAATGTCAAAGGATGTCAGAATTCTGATTTAGAGAAAATGTGCTCTATACTGGTTAGAAATATACAGGACTAACTAATCATGTCGAGCATATTAAGCATTGTCGTGGGATGTGGGTGACGTCACTGTTGTTAGAATTTGAATGCCATTTAGATCTTCAGGCAGAGAGTTCTGATAATGTTGCAGAAATTGAATGGAGAATGAAAATACAAATCCAACAAGACAAACCACACAGGAAATGGACAAGTATTGCTCAGGAATTTACAATATATGCATCATAATAATATCTGGTGTTACAATGTAGTGTACATAGGCAGAATTCGAATGCATGAGTAATGAATTTGAATCCTCCAAGTGGATAAGACTGTATCTAACTGAATCTCTAACTCAAGGTCTCCCAATAAATATCGAAGTCCAAATAGACAACTCCCTGATGACAAATAACTCAACAACTACTGACAACTAGTTAACTCAGTGCAACTGAGAGTGAGGTAGGTAGGAAAAGCACTCCTCCCCATGCAACCATGCATTATCCATGCATTAGTAGCACTAGCTTAACTGACTATGAACTAATTGAAGGTAACTAGGGCTAACTAAGACTAACTAGTACTAACACCAATTAATTGAATTAGGTTGGTGTCGGGACTCCCAGTGGCTCCTAAAATGTAGGGATTGGTCTAGGAGGTGCCCTAACTAATGCATGCACATGCAGTAAGTGGCAATTAACCTCTAGTAGTGCTCCCCACACTTCAATGACTGGTACATGTGTCCCAATTAGGCCAAGTGGACCCAATTGTACTAGTGGACCCAATTAATCAATTTTAAGGTTCCTAAGTTAGGCAATAATTAATATAATAGGCATTTGACCAAGGGAGGATTAATAATTCTAACACCCCCCTGAATCCTAACTTGGACAACTGTGGGCCCTGGTAACAAGACCATAGGTCACCCAAATACAATCTAGAAGATAAAAAAATGTTGCTTAGTACAACCAAGGAAACAGGGGAAAACCACATGGCAAACTCCCCCCTAAAAAATGAGCAGGAAAACAACAATTTGCAAGCTATCTTTAGAATAAAGAAGCTTCCTCCTTGGAAAAATAACTTGAGCAAAAACACTGCTACAAAAAATTGCAGCTCTATGCAGCAGCATGGTCCATCAGTGGACCTTTCAATGTACTTCTGAATTGATGACTCTGTTTAGTTCTGCTGGATGGTGAAGGTAGGGAATGATCAAATCTATGCTTCTGTGGGCCATGTAGTTGATCATTCGCCATCATCAAGTAGCACCGACCTAGAACTTTGTTGCACCATTATGTAGAGAACGAATATGTGAGATATAGTGCAACATGCTCATTCTGATAATGGGACCTAGTTCTTCTTTTATCTTATGGAACTCCAGCACCACGTCCAGCTACATCAAGAATCTTTTGAGTCCATCTGGGTTTAGGCTTATGATTAGGAATGGGTACTGGATATGGATATAGAATATCTTGAGATTCAGTCTCAATAACAGGATCATACTGTATGCGATCTTCTTCATCTGAATCTAAAACCTGTAGCATATCATCATCATCACAAATAGGAGGAGAAATAGTTATACCTTCCCATGTTGCTGGAGGAGTATCATGTAGTTTATCTTCTTCGAACTGGACACTTATTTCAATGAAGGAGGTAGATGCTTTCCATGGAGAAGGCATGTTTCCATCTCTTTCAGTGATATGTTCTTCCTCTCAGCCACACCATTTTGTTGTGGTGTGTATGGAACTGAGTGTTCCATTCGAATCCCCTCGGATTCACAGAAATTCTAGAAATCTCTTTTGACATATTCTCCTCCTCCATCAGATCTTCTTGACTTGATCTTCTTATTGAAACTGTTCTCAACCATAGCCTTAAAAATTTTAAAAGTTTCAAAAACTTTTGATTTTAGCTTCATGAAATAGATCCAGCAGTACCTAGAACAATCATCAATAAAGGTCAGGAAATACCTGCAACCATTAATGGAGTTTGTGGGCATAGGTCCTGCTACATCACTATGTATCAAATCAAGTGTAGAAACAACTCTATGAGCCTTCCCAACATCATACTTCTTTTCTTGATGCTTATCTACCAAGCACCCAACACATACTCCATCGGAAGTTTGGATGGAGGGAAAACCTTCAACCATGTTATCATTGTGGAGTTGCCTCAGATATTTGAAATTGAGATGGCCAAATCTCTCATGCCAAATCTTGCTGGTGTTGTTAGCATGAGACAATAAAGTTGTAGGAGGAGAAACATGTAAGAAATGTGAAAACTCATAAGCTTTGGTAGAGTGATTTGCAATACCTTTCGCTACAAGCTTTCTAGTGGATTTTTCTGTAATCTCAACTGAGTCTGAATCGAATGTGACCCTCTTGGGAGAGCCTGTATGGGTCATATAGTAACCCGATAACATGTTAGCAGCAAGGGAGGGCACATATAAGACATTCTTGAACTCACCATGCTTCTCTCTGACTGAGCCCCTTCCTTCTGTTAAAATCCAGGAATCATATCCCATGTGAATATTAGGGCCCTTTGATAGTGAAAGAGTAGAGAAGGATTCTTTGGAGGATCCATAATCTATAATGTATGCCTTGGATGGAGAGAGAGTTGCTTTCAAAGCATGACACCTTTCAACATCTTCTGTCGGTGTTTCTTCATCAGGATTCTTTTCTCTTGGAGGAGCAATATTGTTCTTCTTGAGAAGAGCGGACATCTCATCAAGTTGCTTCCTCATACAATTTTCTTCAAGATGGTATCCCTTTTCACAATACAGACATAACTTCTTTTCAAATTTCTTCTTCTTAGAGCTGGAGGCACCTTCAAAAAATTGTTGATTTGGTTTAGTCTTTGAATCAGCTTCCTTTGGCTCCTTCTTCTTTGATTTTCCCCTTGCTTGCTCTTTGGAAGAGTCAATAACCAAGAGAGATTGATCTTTGGAAGTCTAGATGATTCCCATTCGAATCAATTTGTCTTGTTCTTTGATTCAGGACTCGGAGAATGAATCTAGAGAAGGAAGTTTCCAATCAGGAAAGTTTTCCCGCTTGGAATGAAACATAGAGACATAGATAGAGTACTCAGGACCTAGTTTGTTGAGTATGGAAAGCATTGTAGCACTAAAGACTTGAATTTAGAGAATAATTACTCAATAGTCTCGAAACTGCTGGGATGTAAAGATACCAACTCATTTTCCAGAATGTGTCCTCGAAGCTCATCTTGTTTGTTAAAAAAACTATCAAGCTTCTTCCAGGCTTCTCTGGGATTCCTCAATCCTTCTAGATGAAAGAGGAGATCTCTGGAAATATAAGTACATAAGTACCCGAATGCTTCATCACAATGGTTTAGGAACTTGTTCCACTCTACCGGTTGATGAGGCTCAGCCTCCCATCCATGTATGATCCTATGGTAGCCATGCTTGCACAAGGATAACTGCATATCAATCCTCCAATCAAGGTAATTGGAAGTTGTCAAGATCCGTGGTGCAGGAGTTTGAGAACTCATAATTGCTCCGGCAGGGAGACTGCAAATACGTCTTTCAAGCTATGTAGCACCTGTCAATTTGATTGCAAATAATAATAATACATAAGAACTGTTAGAATCATGCTTTTCCTCTAGACATGAACATTTTTTCAGGGTCCCTCACTCCCTCTCCGCTGCTCTGAATGAATCCAGAGCTAGCAAATTTTCATAGGGGACTTCTGTGGAAACCCAACTGCTTCTGATGTTCGATGAGGAGAAACAAGCATGAAACCTACCTGAGAAGGCTCTGATACCATGTTAGAATTTGAATTCCATTTAGATCTTTATGTAGAGAGTTTTGATAATGTTGTAGCAATTGAATGGAGAATGAAAATACAAATCCAACAAGACAAACCACACAGGAAATGGACAAGCATTGCTCAGGAATTTACGGTATATTCATCATAATAATATCTGGTGTTACAATGTAGTACAATGTAGTTTACATAGGTAGAATTTGAATGCATGAGTAATGAATTCAAATCCTCCAACTGGATAAGACTGTATCTAACTGAATCTCTAACTCAAGGTCTCCCAATCAATATCAAAGTCCAAATAGACAACTCCCTGGTGACCAATAACTCAACAACCGGTGACAACTAGTTAACTCAGTGCAACTGAGAGTGAGGTAGGTAGGAAAAGTGCTCCTCCCCATGCAACCATGCATTAGTAGCGCTAGCTTAAATGACAGTGAACTAACTGAATGTAACCGGGGGCTAACTAATACTAACTAGTACTAACGCCAATTAATTGAAGTAGGTTGGTGTCGGGACTCCCAGTGGCTCCTAAAATGTAGGGATTGGTGGTTTTCTGAAATGATTGGAAAGATTGCTCCATGTGACAAAATTAGCCACCACCTTCTCCATTTATTACATACCCACGTAAGCAAACAACTTCTCGCATGTATAAACCTATTTCATCTTTGCACCGAAGTTGTTCATTCATTTGCAACCAATTGACTAACTTCTTAATCCAAACTCTATGTCTACAAATACTTTGAATCTGAATCCATATGATTGTTATGGAAATCCATTTGTCAAGCACCAACATTGTTTCTCCCCCATGCCTATTATTAAAGAGGCTCCATAATTTATCTCATGATTTGCGTTAACCGACCCATCAAGAAAAAATGGAATGGCCGCGGAACTGCTCATCAACTGAGGACAAAAGCTCCCCACGATGTCGAAGCATCAGGATCTGGGTTGGAAACCATGTTTCGTGAATATATTCCACCAAGGACAGAGGAGGCACCTCATGTTACTATTAGTAAGAATTCAAAATATACGCTGGTGAAGCCAACCATCCCAAAAGGAGTCCATGTGATGGCAAACATTCTGCTGAACTTGAAGAGTATGGGATTTGTAGACCATGATCTGTGAAAGTTCCCTGACTCGACATGTTGCGGTACATGACCACTGTGTGAGAGCTTGAAGACGGACCTATTCACTTGGTTCCGATGGAGTAGGTAAGAGGACTGCACAAGTCAGGATTATTGTCGTTGATGCACATGCCACATTTTGGTCACACTACAGAAGTAAATGTGTGTCAAGCAACTGTTGGTATGTTTCCATGAAGGATGCCTCTTGCTAGATCGACAAATTTTAGTGGATGTCGACCTAATAGCTACAATAACAAGAATTCTTCTTGTAGGGGTTAGCCCAATGCATTTCTTCACTAGAAAGGAACAATATTGGGGCCTCATCAACCCAATGAAAGAAAAATATAACTTGTCTAGAGATAAGAGAGGCTTCTCTGTTTCCTTTATCAATGACACTATTGTTCAGTTCACCGCAAAAGTATTATCAAGCAAACTGCTGAGGAAAATGTGACCAAACAAGTGTACCGTCGAAATGATTTCTATGACCGAGCAATGTGTTGCAGGCGTCTAGATGAATTGGTCGACCTTCCTATTGAATGAATTGCTAGGATATGCTACCGATTCTCAAGAGAAAGGTAATCCTTTTAACTATTCATGGCTTTTAATTTTGATCTCATTTGTCGCATGGTCCAAGCCACCGCTCTATCAGGGGGTGGACGTGCCTATGCCATGTCAAGGGGCGAGATACTAGAACTTCTAGTATGACAAGGAAAATCCACACCGACAAAGGGATACAATGTTGAATTTTACTTACATTATGATGCACTGAGGTATCACATTGGGAAGCAAGTAATGATTGTTGTAGAGACTGTACAATGATTCCATCCCCTTATCAAATTTTTCAGGCGGGGCTCACCACATATTCCTACAACTGCGACAAGACCCTAAACATTGATGGTTAGCTACTTAGTTTGAGCTATAGACTTAAGATATTGAAAAAATTGTTTGAGACTGGCCCAAACAATGGAGACAACTTGTTGTAGATGATTAACTATCTACTGAAATTCACCTGTGACAGGATGGAACGTCAGGAAATTAGGGCAGAGATCCACAAGGAGAAGAAATCCCATGAAGCTCCCCTTATGACAACAAAGAAGAATCCAACGATACACCGACAGATCCAAAACTAGGGTATAAGAGAAAAAGATCCAACGAATCCAAGAAGAGTCATAAGAAGCGGAAGGTTGACAAAACATATGGAATTGTTGGTCTTACAAATGATAACTACAATCTCATTTCAGATCAAATGGAGGAAGTGGCAAACGAAACTTATACAAAGATTGATGAAAGGCATGCTGAATTGGTCAGTCGCATTACAAAATTGCTATAGGCTCTTTTTGTTGTAGTAAATAAAGTTTGAACAGTGGTCGCGTGGGAACTGTATCCGATTGTGTCGTAGGAAGAATTTGGCCCATCTAAGGAACGACCTGTCGAGGTACCTTCAACACCTCCACATAGAAAGATTCAACTGATTTCTAAGGCACTTGACTTAGATATGCCAAAACATATTGCCATAATCAAGGATATTGGTCATGTGAGCCTTGGATTTTCTGTAGTCCCAATGTATCTACTAAATAGTATTCAACATGATGCAGTAGAGGAGTTAAAGACAAGAGAGCATTAAATGTTTGACCAACTCAAGCATTCCAAGATTACCATCACATCGCTTAAGAACAAATTCCAGGAGACAAAGCAGAAAGCAAAAACCTGGTATAACGATAGGCAGAGGTTGGAGAAAGTTGTCGCACTTACTTGCAATGAATTCTATGAAGAGGGAAATACAATTGAGATGCTTCTAGAGGCCCAAATTTTCTAACTTGGGGAGGTAGCTATCAACCTCCATAAACGAGTCATAGAGATTGAAACAAAGTCGACTCCTAGTACACCCCCTAAGGTACTAAAAGCTTGATAGAAGGCAGTGACTGAAACTGTGTAGAAGATTCAAGAGGCCGAGGCACTTTGTGTCAAAGCATATGTGTAGATCTCTTAGTCATGGGAAGCCTTGATGGATGATACAGAGTTGGAACAAGTAACAGAGCAGCTTCATGCCGTCGAAGTGAAATTTTAATAAGCCAGGGCTTGAATTGAAAAAAATGTCGCGAGTAGAAAAGATGAGCAAGGCTGTTGATTTTAAAATATTACAACAATAGGTTTCTAAATTAATGACACAACAACAACAACAAACAGACCGTGTCACAACACTTCATACTAAACCAGAGAAGGTTACAGGAACAATCCAACCGTTCCATGAAAGGGTGTGACAGAAATAACAACTTCAGAACATATCATTTCCGAACTTGTGGAACAAATGCATAAAGTATAGGAAGATGTGCAACAAGAAGTAGAATTAGTAATGAAAATATGTCAGGAGTTTCAGAGTAAACTTAACTCGACAGAAATTTCGGACTAAAGTGGCTCAGGATGAGCCATAGGTTTGTGTTGGGGGCCTGTTGGACCTAGGAAAAGATAACCGAATTTTGTTAAAAAAATGAAGATTCCATTCGCAAGATGAGCAAAGACCGTGACGGAAAAGACTGTGACAAAAGAGGAGAAGAGCAAGGCAAAATCGGGAGTTTAACCTAGTCTTTTATAAGAGTTAGTTAAGTAAGACTAATAGTCTATTTTGGGAATAAAGTATGATTGTAAATTGGGATGATAGTGCCTATATTAATGCAATGGGGTGTTTTGAGTTTGTAGAATAACCTATCAATTGATAGTTAAGAACCAGTCAATGAGGAAAACAAGAATTGTAAAAAACATATAAGGTCGATCCAAGCTATGTGTGGATGACCAGAACGGAGAATGGAGGAGACTGAGGAAGAGAGATCATATATGATGAGATTGAGATGAAGATATAGAACTAGATATGAGAACACGAGAAGAATAAAAACCTCATTGATTATAAAGAAGATCTAGAGAGGATTTTGTTAGTTGTGTGCGCACACCAAAGGCGTTTAAAACATTACTCATGCCAGATGAAGAGCGCCTTTGTGGTTTTTCCTGTATGGGTTTCCACGTTAAATATGTGTCTTTGTGACTTTGATATTTGTGTTTGTTGTGAATGAAATTTTATGAGTTTGTCAAACATCTAATGGTATAATAGTGTGGAACGTCGATTAATATGTCTTAGAATCTTTATATTCTACATGTTATGTATGTGTGTCAACAAATCAATATGCTTTATTCTCTGAGGTATGTATGACGCCGATAGTCCATTCCTTGGTTTCAGTCGAGTGGCCTGATGATGCTGTCATAAGGAAACCCCCCTCCATAACTACAGAAACCTGGTTCTGGAAGTCCCCATATATATCTTAGGTGAGACCTCACTTGCGTTGCAGGTGTTGCCGACGAAGTTATACTCTGTCGGGTCGATGTCTTGGGCTTTGTTTATCGATAGGGAATTTTAAACTTGGGTTATCACAAAAGACACAAACACCCATTTATGTCAGCACATGCTCACCTACATTATGCTTGAGGGGGGTGTTGGTGCATATAGTTCACTTGTTATTCTTGGCATACTAGTTGTTTGATTTAATCACCTCAATTAGCTTTAGCACTTTCATGCACATATAATAGTTAAGCTCACTCAATTGACTGCTTTTCCTTGATTTGTGGAGCGATTTGGGGAATGCCCTTGCATGGGATTTGTTTCCAAATCATCTCTGGCAATATTTTGTATTGATACTACTTGACTAGTCTTTGTTCAATGAGAAAGATCGTTAATGCAATAGAATAATACCCTTTTACAAATCTAGTGTTTCACTTGTTTTGATTCTTGTCTTTTAGACCTTAGATCTTGATAGGAATCTAAGTTTCTAACATCCAAACCACTTTGAGCACAACATACTCCTCATGCAATAGGTGTTATAGTTGGTTATCCAACATACAAATGGTGGACTCACTCGCATTCTCAAAGTGCTTCTCATGCACTCCCTGCTACATAGTCCTTGATGCCCATCCATAATTTCATGGTTAGTATAAGAGATCCATTTTTTAGAAGCTACAAGAAATCCATATTGGGATGCTACCATGGACAAGGAGCACCCATATTTGAGGAACAATCAACATTAGTTACTAGGTCCCCTGCACCCTAGTAGGAAACTTGCATAGAGCAAGTGGAAATATCCATCCAAGTTGGAAGTAGATGGACATGAGAATGATCATGAATAAACATGACTAGCAAAGTCCACTCAACATTGTCCTCTTTTTTTGGTAGGAGGGTTTCTCTAGAAAAAAAGATTGTTGATCTTTTGTATTGACCGATGGACATTAAAGGCTCTAAGACAAGGAGTGCATGAGAAGTACTTTGAGAATGTGAGTGGGTCCACCCTGTATCTAATAGATAGCCAACTAGATCACTTGTTGCATACAGTTGTCTTGTGCCCAAAGTGCTTTGGACATTGGATCTACAACAACCTATTCATTGATGTCAACAACTTCTACATGCAAATCTAAAATATTTCCTGAGGTAGTTGAAGAGACATCAACGAGATCTCCATCAATAAGAAAATGATCTATAACAATTTCTCCCTCAATTGAATGATTGATTTGAACAGATGCATCTTCTCCAAGAACAAATCTGCATCAAGTTCTACAATGTTGTGTAAAAATATGATGATCCCTTGCTCATCAATATCAATTACTTCTTCATCTAGATCTATAATTTTACTTGAGGTAATTGAAGAGACAACAATGAGATATTCATCAATAATAAATTGATCTATAGCAAGTTCACCCTCACATGAATGATTAATTTGAATCAGTGCATCATCTCCCTGAAATAAATGGTTAGTTTGAATCGGTGCATCATCTCTCACTTTAGATGGAAGCACATGATTCAAATTTATGGAGAAATATTGGATAGTTCTCTGGCTCAAATTGTTGAGTTCATTCTCCAGCTGATTTCCTCTGATCTCATAATGTTGTCTAAATAGTCCTTCCAATCCAATCCAGACCTCATTGGCATATTCTTCAGTATTTATGTGATATATGAGGCCTAGAGAAATAGAGAAACATAACAATTCAAATGCTTCATCCATCTCGTTGAACCATTTTTCTTTCTCAACTGTAGAATTGGGTCCAGTTTCTATTCTCGTAGCAGTCCTATAAAGACACTTACTCTTCAAGAGAATAATAGCCTCATACTTCCATTCATAGTAATTGAATGGAGATCGAATAACATGTTGGGGTTGATCCATCTTATTTGTTGTGGTCTTTGATGTGTCTTCTTCGTGTAAAATAAATCATGCTCCTCCTAAATTTTAGCTAGATTCCATACCATGTAAACAGAGATAGTGTTGGTTGTGGAGCCTGATCTTCCTGATTCAGAGATGTTATTGTTCAACCGTATTTGTACCTCAGTTTTACAATACACACGTTCCAGCAGGGGGGTGCGGGCCCTTGAAAGAAATTATTGGGATGTTTGTTGGCCAACAGTTTACATGGCCATGGTAATTCCCTTATAAAAGAAAAGCATTATAATACAATTGTGTATTGTATTGTAGCATTGTGAAAAACGATGTCTGTGATTGTGTGGGAGAGATTGTGAGTGAGTGAAGAGGAAGTGCAGTGGCTGTGTTGTAGGTTGTATCCCTTCATTCGGTGAGCTTAACTATTGCATGTGTGCATGAAAGTGCTAAAGCTAATTGAAGTAGACAAAAGCAAACAACTATTGTGCTAAGAATAAAAAGTGCATTGTATGCACATATACTAGTTAATCTCGCTCAACTACTTGTTTTTCCTTGCTTTGTGGAGTGATTT
>LPNX010228674.1:36979-54923 GCA_001517045.1 Pseudotsuga menziesii | reverse complement strand
AGGATGTATTCCATATTAGCAAGCACAACTTGTGAATTGACTCCTTCCATAAGGAGTATTTGATGGTGTTACCCTACCTTGAGGGTTCTTTCTCTATATGAATGTGTTCATTTTTATGTGGATGCATTTGTGTTTATTATGAAGTTTAAGGATTCTATATCATTGTTGTGATTTAATTTTTGGGTTAAGAACCATTAGAAAAATAATCAATGGACTATGTTGCAAAGTGATTCCAAACATCTTCTACAATTCTTGGATCCAAAATTCAATGAGACAATATTGTAGACAAAGTCATTGTGATATTCCTGAATGGTTTTCAAACCAACAATGGTCATGGATCCAACTAGGGAAAATATTTAAGTTCTTGAGCATCCCCAATTTTCCTTGCAGGCATTCCCAAAGATATCATGGGGCAAATTTATTTAGAGGGTTGGAGATAAAATGAAAAAAATGGTTGACTAAGCTGTTAACATTGGCCACCAAGTTTGAATTATAGTCTAAGATATTGGCTACATTTTAGGTTTACTCCTCCTACGAGGTTCTCTCAACTAGTACCTTTTGGAGATGGAAAAATTTCTATGAAGCTTTATTTAGGCAAATGTTGAAGGTAATAATTTATAAGTTAATTGGAATATTTGAGAAATAGGGTGGAATGATGATCATCATAACTCGTATGCAAGCTCATGCCTTATGTGCCGAATGAATATGAAAGCCTTGGAAGGTTGGTATGACCCCAAAGGGGGCATTAACGAGGTTACACATATATGTAATATGGGCTAGCCTAATAAAGGGCTTACACGTGTAAAGTGAGAATATGTATACATAAATGTTAGTATAATCATTATGAAGGGGGGACATAAGATTTGGATACATGAATGTTTTGGGGTTATGTAGAGGAGGTTCTCCTATTATATGAGGATTTATTGTGTAACCTATGGAGCAACCGAGTCCGGTTGATCTCTCAAAATCGAATCTGACTATCATGTTGGATGAGGAATAAGAATACTATATATTAGATGATAATATTACAATGATGTCTTGGCCTTAAATATGGATTGGACATTCATGATGAGGAGACGCCTCCTTTCATAATGACTTAATTAACCTAACTATTAATTGTTTAATTATTTAACTATTATCTTAATAATGTTTGTTACATTGCCACTCTCTTTAAGGGAGCTTTGTCCTCAAAGCTCGAGTATTTCCTAATGTCATATTTTATTCTGGCTCTATGTTGCACTGATGAATTGAGAGATGCAATTTTGATTACGACCATTGCCTCATTTTAATTATTATGTCTTGGTATTTGCAATAAGTATGAACTTGGTGAAGTTTTGTGTGATTGCTTCTTTTAACTATGTTTGTCGTCAATTGAACATGCTCAACATACATTACGACCTTAACTATTTTCGTGTTGTTATCCCCAACATATTTTTTGTCAATTCCCTTGAACGGGCTCCCTGTGCTTATAATGCTCATAAGAACACCGGTCTTATCTTGTGTCTAATAGATATTATAGTTGCTTCCCTTGATGTTCTTTATAGCCGTCTTTGGGATGATATCTATACTTCGTGTGTTTGTGATTGTGACATTTTTGTCACAGCATTGATCATCTTTATTGTTAGCAACATTGGCTTGTCTCTTATCACAGTCTTGGTCATGATCATCCTTCTCCTTGTCAATTATTTCATTGTCAATTTCCTTATTACTAGGGTATGTTATATCTTTGTATTGCATGTTATATTGATTGATGCCATTACTCTCATCAGGGATGACATACTGGCCTACTCTATCTTCCTTTTTTTCATCAACTTGGGTAGCTTATTCTACATGATTTTCACCTCCATCTACATTTACTTTAAATGTTTCATCCATAGTTTTCCTTATTTCATCTATGTCCTTAAGGATTTCCTCAAGAAGATCTATGAATTCGTCACTCTTACTATTGGATGCCATGGATGTTTGTAGAACATTATTTTGGCCTTTTAAGGTGAAATTTTGAATAATAATATATTAATTAATTTATTATTATTATTATTATTATTCATAAACTATAGAATATTTGTATATAGTTTTATTTTATTTTTTAAACAAATATTATAATATTAAATATAATATTTTTTTAAAAATATATTACAATATTATATTATATTGTATTATATTATATTATAATATAATATATTGTTTTGTTTTTTTATGTTTTAGTTGCAGGTCGTGGAGTTGGAGGGAGCGATGAGGTGTGATGGGAGGTTGGCGGCGGTTGGGGTGAGCGCCGAGGGGAGGAGGTGGGAATATGGAGTAGTGTGGAGAGGGAGGTGGAGGGACGTGGGAGGAGCGTGGAGTGGGAGGCTATGGCAGCACGTGGGGGTGGAGTGCGGGCAGAGGAGCGGCGGTGGTGCTGGTGCAGCGGAGGTGGAAGAGAATGGCAGCGGGGAGGCGACGTGGAGTATGGGCAGAGGAGCGGGGGATGGGAGAAGGGCGGATGGGGGTGGAACACAAGGGCAGGAAGAGGAGGGTCGAGGAGGGGAGGGCCGAGCTGATGAATGAGGGATGAGCTGATGAAGAGAGGGCTGAGTGAAGTGAGGTGCAGCAGAATGGTGGCGAGGGAGATGTAGCAATGACGTTGCGAGAGATGAAATGGTGCAGGGGAGATGTAGCAGAGAAGGATGCGGCATGGAGGGAGATGGAATGGCGCGAGGGGGGAGAGGCGAGGAGGTTGTGGAGTAGCGCTTGGAAAAAAATGTGAAGGATGTGGGATGTGTGGAAGATTGAAGGAGGTATGGGTGAAATGGAGCAACAAAAGTATAAAAAATTGATGAGCCGAGTTCGAGCTCAGCTAGGGGTTGATGAGTCGAGTCCGAGCTCAAAGCGCAGGAGTGAATCCGTTTTGATACTAAGTGGAGCAACCGAATCCAGTTGATCTCTCAATAATCGAATTCGACTATCATGTTGGATGAGGAATAAGACTAATATATATTAGATGATGATATTACAATGATGTCTTGGCCTTAAATATGGCTTGGACATTCATGATGAGGAGACGCCTCCTTTCATAATGACTTAATTAACCTAACTATTAATTGTTAATTATTTAACTATTATCTTATTAATGTTTGTTACAACCTATCTTTATTACCTCGTTGGGAGTTGTTCCACATTGACATTTAATATACAATATGCGAATGATAAAGTCCTAAATCTTGGATTGACAATTTTAAAGAATGAGAAACATCCTAAAAGTGATAGTTAGGATGTTACTATGCTTTACATGAAGCCAATAAATGATGGGTGGTACATCTTAAGAATGATAAGGGTTATCCTCCTCCCAGTGTAGACCTAATCCTAGTGGAAACTTACATGAATCTTCATAATCTTTTCATAATGTTTACTAACATTCCTTTTTTTCTCAATGCCAATATTTCTAGGAGCAATCATTTGTTTGTGTTGATGGTCAAGTGGAAATTTATTTTTTATAAATGGTCAAGGGCAATTTTAATAGATTTAATGAATTTTAAACCCTACTTTATTCTATCTTTTGGTGGGAACCCATGCAATCCACTTTTTCTTTTGTAAAATGCCGTGTATGCAAATGCCTTGAAACTATTATCGATTAAAGGAAGTGTTTTTACATTAAAAAATAACATTGTTGATATGTAAACTACTATGGATATTCCACTAGAACAATTAATCCTAATGAATCTTCTAATATTATTCAAACTCTTATTATATAGTGTTTTACTTTAAATTGTAGATTTAAAGTTACCCGCTTAATGCTGAAAAAAATTGAAATAAGCAAGCAAATAACATGTCGTCCACACAATAAACACAAGATATACGATAGGGAAACACAATATGGCAAAAACCTAGCTTAACGGTGAGACCTATGCTCTGGTCTTTCTTCTTAGTTATAAAATGCAAATACAAAGAAAGGAGCACTCAATATAGAGTTGCCATGGACAATGTTGCCAATATGGTTTCTATATGATCTTATACTTCCTTTGTTATGCCTCAATATCCCACTCTCAAACGTTCTTCTCAACTATGGAACGATGTACAATACAAAACAACGGAACTCCTTTTCTTGGCAACCTGGTATTTAACATAGCCTGATAGTCGTCTAAGGTTAGCATTTTTGCATGCCCCAACCCCCAATAAATGTTAGGGTTTTGAACCCTCTAGAATTTTCTTGAAAGTCTATACATGACTAGCTCCACATGCGTGAGTAATGTGAGATGACGTGACATCCAATAAGTATCATGGTGATCAACATGATAGGTCAACTTGTAGGCATAACTTTGCACATGAATTATAATTGAGGTGATTTTTGCACTGTTGGAAAGGTCTCTATGTGTAGAACAACATCGAGAGGTTATGATCTAAGATTGTGAAGTTTTGACTGCAAAAATGATCATTCAAGGCCTCAAACAAGCTTCACAAGTTTATGAACCCTAAATCACCAAAGTGAGTTCTACCCTTAAAATGGGTCCTATTAACCAATACCTCCTATTTTTTCTACTAAAAAAGTACCAAAACATATGACAAATAATATAATTATCCATCTTGAACTAATAGTTGAGGAGGGCACTTTGAATGAGGAGCATATCACTTGTAAGGTTTTGAACTTGGGCTAGAATTATGGAAAGTACTAACTATTTATAAATCGTGACATAAGTGTACTTTAACTTTTCAATGTTCATATGGATTTTTCTTGAAGCGCAAGGTAGGACGTAAAATTTCAACACTACTAGGGAGGGTCCTTAACTTCATGATTGTTGAATGAGGAGCATTAAGGGAGGTTCTTAACTTTGTAGTTCTTGAATAGGGATCACACCTACCAAGTTTTGAACTTGAAGTATCATTTGTGGCAAGCACTCCAACCGACCACTAAACTACATCCCAATAAACAAAATGTTTCCCTTTAATTGATACGATTTGTTCTTCCATATTAACATGTTAAATTCATTTGATTTTTATACCTTGATAAACAACTTTTCTAAGGTCTTGCAATGCCAACTCCTTGTCAAAGAATAGAGGTAAATATAATTTGTAGTTGTAAAAAATCAACAAGATGATGCTCATGGAACATATGATTTTTACATCGATAGGTGTTTATATTTTAGAATTTGGGTGGACTAGCAAGTATTCTTTTCCTAGATTGCAAAAGGATGAGACAAGTGTACTGTCGAAATTGATTTTATGATTGCCGTTCTAAATTCCAAATAACAATTATAAAAAAAATAATATAAAAAATAACAGGTACTTGATGCATGGATAACTAGTAGCTCATGGATAACTCTTAGTTGATGCATGAAAAACGTGCAGTTCGTGGCAAACAATCCGTTTAACTAAAATAAGTCGGATGATAATATGTAGTTGAAGCATAGACAACAAGTGATTACAATTATGACTGAAGAACAAGTGACAACTAACTTGTGGCCTATTAATATTCATTGACCACAAGATAAATGACTCTTCCACTGTTATTTTTACATACTCAAATACACTGACAATGTAACAATAAACATAAAAAAAGACAAAAAGTGAATAGAATAAGGAGAAACTTAAGAAAATGATATGCGATTTTATAATTTACACACATATTTCTGAAAATAAACACATTGTACATAGGAGGAAAGGAAAAGACTAAACCAACAAAAGAAGACGGTTAAAACTTAAAATACAAACACAAGCATAAACGACCAATCGATTATAAAAAACCCTAATTAAAACGTCACACAAAATGCACCTTCTCAATATCGTCATCATAGTTTATTGGAAAAAAATATCCAACCTGCAATTGCAATATGCATATAAGAAAAATTAGGGTTGGGGAACTTCACCCGGGGAGTAAGGCGGGGTATTCTTCAATATGGTTGGTCCCACGGAACACGGATGGCGGCTTTGGGGCTGGTAAAACCCATGGGCTGGGAGAAGAGACAGGCTGGTCGAGAAAAACCAAAGGGATCTCATTCATGAATACAACGAACGGGCAGTTCAAGAAACAAATTAGAGATTTAATAGCCTCGACTTAGAGGGGAGTTTGCTGTTTTGATCCAAGTAATTTATTTAAAGGTTTCTTTGATATATTGATGGCCTCTTGGGCGCAGCTACAAAGTTCACCCTAAAAAAAAGATGCCATAAAACCCTTTCCCAACGAAGCCCCCCACTCGATCAGTAACTTAGCGGCTTAACGCTCCTCATGTAGATAGTGTCCGAACTCTGGGAAATCCCAAATCCGATCAACCAACAAGCGCGGTCTCTGTGTTCGTTGTATGCTGTTAATCCTTCTCCTCTGCAGGGCTGGGGTGGAAGATCGATTTTACGTGGAGGCAGTGGATTTCTTATTGTTCTGAGGTACCATCCTTAAGCTCTAACAGGTTTCCCCTCTCTTATACAGGACTTCTATATCAAGGAATTTTTAAGCCATAACAATCAAAGGAACTCACTCTCACTGCACCACATAGCTCTTGAGGACATATTCTTTATCTGCTCAACATTCCTTGGGAATATTCCTCACTGATAGTGCTCTCGGTGTGTGCAGGAAGGTTTTCCACTGTTCCAGGCGGGAGTAACCTATAACTCAATCTCGGCTTACTGAGCATAAGGAACCTCAACTACAGGTAAGAGAATTCAATCTCTGTCCAGGTCTCAGCTCTGCTACAGCTATATTCCATGCACACCGCTTCGAAGACTCTTATTCCTTTTTTTTAGTTGGTCGATCACAATGCGGCTGGTCAGGGGTTCGATTGTCTCCTCTAAACCGTGTTCGAGGCAGAAGGCAGCTGGCATTCTGCGCCGTTTTTTGTCCAGTGACGCAGGAACGGACGTATCCGTTAAAAGCTTCCTCAAGAGAGCGGCGCGCTCTCTGGAGTCCAAGCGGGAAGTCGGAGGTTCGAGTCTCAGCAAACCTAAAAGGAAAAGGCTCGAAGACAACACCGCTGCCCCATACCCGGAAGAGGACAGAGAGGCTGAAATAGCAGATTTAGAGGACGGAAAACACAGGAAGAAGAAAAGGCGAAAAACAGAGGCGGATGCCAATGAGCAATTTTCACAGGTTGTAGAGTCCAAACCAGAGGTTAGTGATAAATACACCAAAAAATCTAGGAGAAAGCACAGTGAACAAGAAAAGGGTCCGATTGAAATGAAAGTAGGATTTGATGCGAAACCAGAAGAAACGGGATCTGATTTATATGATGCTACGCCTGTTGGCCAGAAGAAACAGAGAAAAATGTTGAAAGAAAATGAGTTTTTGACGGATGCTGTATTCCCAAGTCCAGGAATAAAAGAGCCCAATACTTCCATTTGCCATTAAGAGAGGGCACCTCATTTTTTGGCACAAGAGAGCATCTGATTCTTGTTTTTTGGGTACCATTGACAGACGGCAAGTATTATATTTTGTACCCTTTTCTAATTAAAATGTTGGTTCGGAAATTATATGTCTCACTTGCTGTTTGTTAGTAAACCATAATTTTCTCAGTGTCATTAATTTTGTTTGATTTCTGAATCGCATTTGTTATTTGTCCCTTTAAGTTATCTTCCATTTTAAATTTAATGATAAGAATTCAGTGTACAATCTATATAGAATTAATCAATTTCCACTATTTTCCAAGTACAATAAATAGGGAGAACCTGTTTCGGTCTTTGTGAGATCCAAGTCAATGACAGTCTGGAATCTCAGAGGTAACCTTGCTCAACTGTGTTGTTATTGATTATTGTTGTTGAAAGAGAATAATTGATAAATTAGAGAGAGATTGCATTCATTTGTATTCTTGTTTCTTTGTCCTACATGTTGTTAGCAGGTTGATTGATTTAATTCTTTGAAGTCTAGAAATTCATACTAATTTCCACCAAGCAGGGAGTCATAGTCTCAGAACTAGAAAGAAGAACTGTTTGCAATCACCCAACAAACAAAAGACATTGCTTTCTTCTTTTCTTATTGTCAATCTTGAGAATTCTATGTATTATCGCTCAAACTAGCAACCCCAACACAAATAGGTTGTGTGGACCAAGGATAGTGTTGGTAAGCTCAAGAGAGAGTAGACCCAATGTCACCACACTCTAACCTCTCAACACTTCGAGTAACTCTAGAACCTACAGGGAGCTCCTAATCGATGAAAGATACGTGCAACCACCAACAAACCACAAATACCTTCCACCAAACCCTGATGGCTATACTCAATGCCTCACCACAGTCAAAAGACATAATAATCATACAATAATGGAGTTATTCACTCTATCACAAAATTCAATAAATGTCATGCCTTTCAAGGCATTTTCATGCTTCCTTAGACAATTCCCAAGTGATGTCCTTAAAAAGATGTGCTCCCTAGGGTCACAAGATCCCCACACCAAGGTGCATTTGTAGGATGAACTAGAAATACTAAACACCAAGCAATCATTTATTTTAGGCATTTTCATGTATCCGAATGCACTTGCTAAAATGGAGGTGTACTCTAGGGTTATGAAGAAAATTTTGGGGTGGATTTGTTGGGTGGATGAAAAATACAAAATCACATTTTTTTTGGATTTTTAGGTCTATTTAGGTTTTTAGGGCTTTTCCAGCAACACAATATTTTTGTATTTTTTGCATAAATTAAAAGCATGTAAAATTGATAAAGAGAGAGTTGAAGGATAGGGTATTATATTCTTGTCTCAAACCCTAGGGCTATGAGAAATCAAGTCTAACGTCCCTCGTCTTAAGATGGCAATTCGATACTTGCAACTAGGGCTAAACTAACAATCTCAAGGGTTAGGTAGGGAAACCTTAATTAGGGAATATAGAGAAGTCCAGGGCTCGATTAAACAATGGAGAGCTCCTTTGTAGTATGGTCTCCTCATTCAAGTTGACAAAATATTAGCAAAGAAACCCTAACTCAATCCAAAGCACTTCAAGAGCAATGTTAAACTAGGGTTAGGAGAGAAGCTTACAGACATTAATCAAGATTGATCAAGAAAGTGTGTTTTAGGTCACCCTTGAGCATGAGTTATTACAACTAGTCTTAGCATCAACTTGTTAAGTGAAAAATCAAACCCTAAAAGACATTCAATTCACCCTTCAAGCAAAAATAATCATCCCAAGAGAGGTACACATAGCTCAAGTACTCTAATATACCAAGAGAAAAAAAAGACTCGATGTTTTAACTCGTGTCCATATTTTACAAATGAGACGAGGTTGTCATTATTTATATAATGACATAAAATAACAATAAAAATGTACAATTAAGCTCCAGCAAGTGTAAGGTGATCCAAAAAAGGAGGACACCATGTCCCAACTAACTTCAATAGATGTTTTTTCTTGAACATCCTCCTTTTTTAACAATGTAGGCTTCTTCTTTAAGAAATGAACATCATGGGTTTGGAGACCAAGAGGAGTGGTTTTATATGAAAACAATAGCTTTAAGTGAGCAAAATGAGGTGTGCTAAGATGGGTATGCCAATTTTTACACACACAATCACCTCTACAAAGCAAAACATGACTGTGGCCATGTGTCCCAATGATTTGTCTCAAGGGTACTGAACACCCACCGAAAGGGTAGTTAGCGGAGCCATAAGGCCAACACCTCTGTGGTGGAAACCAAGGGGACATGCCATGACCTGACCAAGGGTAATTAGCCCCAAAATCAACACTCTACACAATATAGCCCCAATACTTGGCCTTTACAAAAGAAAAATAAACCTCTAACTCTGGTACATTTGGAAGGAACGCTTTAGACACTTTGAGCCGTAACATTAGGAACATGTGTGTATTTGAAAGAAACCTAATAGATGTTGAATAGAAAATAAAACAATACATTGAGGAAGCCTAATGTTTGTGAAAATGAAAACCAAACTAGAAAAGGGACACTTGAAAGCTTTGTGAAGGACGTTGAATAGCTAAGAGAAAGAAGCCAAAAGTCAACATTTACAGTTGGACAAAAAACGATAATGTATGGACATGTTTCATTTTGAAGGGAAGAATTTATAGTCTCATGACGTGTGTGTGTGTAGGATATAAACCCAAAGAATGAAACCAAATAATTGGAAAAGGGACACTCAAAAGCTTTGTTAAGGAAGCTGAATAGATGAGAGAAAGAAGTCAGAAGTCAACTGTTTTTTTTAATTAGTTCAAAATTCTATTAAAACTAAAGAAAATTTACAGAACTATGGAGAGTCTGATGACTTCTGAGAGAGGAATCAAATATTTGTTGAAGACCCAATTGCCCTAAAGTCTTAAACCATCTAAGATAATTGTCCAACTGCTAAACAAGCTACAACTAGCTAAGAGTTATAGGCTAGATACTTCTCCCATAGGTCAGGGGTTATGACCTTGAAAACCAGAGCAAAATGCAACAAAATTGCTTGCAAAAAACTAGACCAACCTTAGAAGACATGCAACAATGATCGTAGTTAATCATCATCTGAAATTAAGATATGAGGAGAGGCTTACTAATCAACACCTAAAGGTTCCGACTTGTCCTTCGACGTCTGGCCTTGATGACATGCTTGCGGGTGGCATCGAATGTCCATTTGAGTAGCCAAAGGATTTGACGGGGGTGTCCTACTGAAGGTCTTGCCAATCAATTCCCTAGCTAGGGCGTTCATCTTTGCATTGAGACACTCGTCCGCTTCTAGTTGGGCTTGGGAGAGCCGACACAACTAACCTTTAAAAAGAATGAAACAAGCTTCCAAGTTTAAACCCTCTGGGTCATTTTCGAATTTACCTTGAGCATAGTCAGACAATGCTTGCCCTAATCGAGACTTCACATTCCAAAAAAGGCCTAGATTCTTTGTATGACGCGTCTCTCGAGTTCGGGTGGAGCATGAGTCCTCAACATTTGTCGAAATTCTTTGATCAATTTGTCTGGTGTGGGATTTCGACCATGATTGGGAATAGTGCACTATGCCATCCAAGAGATGGAGGGACAAGCGCTAAGATATATGGCTTGCCTTGAAGGACTCCTTGTGTCTCATTCATAATCAAGCCACAGGGCAATGCATGGAACCACACCCACCGTGGGGAGACATTTCTTTATTGTTTATACATTGACATTCTTCTTTGAGGGTGGAAAGGGGAATCGAAGACGACTCGTGATTGAAATCTTGATGATACATATCCACTCTCCAATTGGCAAGCTTGTATGCAAGCTTATTGGCTTCTCTTCTTACATGATGAGGAAGAATAGTAACGTCCTTGTTCAGAGTTGAGGAAAGGACTTCCAGTTTGGCTACTAATCTCCCGCTAGGAGCAACATTACAGATTTTAGATCCGTTAAGGATTCAAGCAAGATTTTGAATCATCATATTAGAGTCCCCTTCCACAATGAGTTTATGATACCCTTATTGGTTGGCAATTTGGATGCCCTCATTCATAGCATGAAGCTAAGCTGCATTGTTTCAGGTGGAGCCCCTTAAGCTAGCGAAAATGCAAAGAATTTGCCCCTTGTGGTTACGAAAGACATCGCCATAGCCATTTGGTCCCGGATTCCCTTTGCTGGCTCCATCAAAATTGAGTTTTATATAACCCAGATTTGGAGGGGACCACGAGAGGGGGCTTGCAGAAGGATGAAGAGGGATTAGGAGACTACGAGATGCCGAAGTGGGCAGAAAGCCTCGAGCTCGAAGGATAGAGCAGTCTTCACACTTGCAGTTCCAGTCCTCTGAAGTCCAAGGTTTCAGCAGAGTACTTTCATGAATGACAGATTGAATGTTTTTCCAAACTTGATTCGATGGAAGAGCATAGTCCCTGAAGATTTGTTTGTTCCTTTCTTTCTAGGTTTTCTAGAGGAGGAAGCCGAGGAAGAGTCGCCAGGTGTGATTACTAATATTATTGTTTGAGATCTAAGTGCGCTAATCGGTAATGGTGTCTTTTATTTTGCCTCTATCTTGTTCGTGTTGTCTAAAGATGCTTGTTCCTTGGTCCCATAACTCATTGCTGAAGGGACAAGAATTTAAAAGATGCTCCATATCCTCAAAAGAATTACCACAGAGAACACATTTAGATGCTCCCTCGAAGCCTCGCTTGATAAGAAGGTCCCAGGTGAGAATTTTGCCTAGAGTAGTGAGCCAGAGAATGGTGGAGACCTTTGGCCAGAGATCTTGAGTCCATATTTATTTCCATAGCCGTTCCCTGCGATCATTGTTGAAATTAGCTTGCAAGGAATAAGCTTCTTTGAGATTGAAGGTACCTTTATTTTGATAGCCCCATTTGAGAACATCCTCGTCATCATGATTAGCGATTTTCTGGGATAGAAGTTCCTTCCATAAATCCTTTTAGGAGAACTCTAGGTGGGGATTGTGCCAGAAGGGTTTATCCTGCCAAGTGTGCCAATGGTTATTGATTGCTTAAGAGGCCCAAAAGTGAGAAACCAAGGGTCCATTTGAGATGAGAGTGGTTGCTTGAAGGGTTTCATTGTATGGGAGGTTACTGAGTTTTGGGCACTAATGTCAAACATCTACCCAGAGGAGCACTGTTTGCCCATTGCGAATTTCCCAGAATGCGTGCTATTGAATCAAAGTTTTATTCTGCCAAGCCGCATTCCAAATTAGTGAATCGGGGCTGTTGCCTTGAAGGCGGATGAGATCATGATGAGCAGTGTTAGGAGCATATTTTTCGTTTCCAAACCTGAGCCCAAAGAGCATCAGGAGTGGTGAGCCATCTCCACCAGATTTTTGCAGACTTGGCTTTGAGCTCAATTTCGGGGTCTGAATACCTAGTCCCCCTTGCAGCGTTGGTCTATAGATTTTATTCCAAGCCACCAATACCCACTTGTGACCTTTCTCTTTGGATCCTTCCCTCAGAAAAGTTCTTTGAAGATTCTGAATATCATTCAGGACCTTGTCAGAGGTCAACTGTTACTTAAGGTTGAAATGACAATTTATAGACATTTTTATTTCAAAGTTAAGTAGGTCGTGAGATAGACACCTAATAATCATGCCTTCGGTGGCAAATGTTGTTTGTATCCAATATATTGTAATTGCAGTTTTGGAATTTTTTTCCTTTCTCTTTGGAAAGTCATTTTGTAGCTTGAGCAATTTGTCTCTTTTGTCTGACCTTCAATTTTGTATAACTTAAGCAAATTTTCTCCTATGGTTGACTAATCTGGTTTTCTTAGATTCTGGCATAGTGTATTTGCAGTGGTGAAAATTCTCCCTTGATCTTTCGAAATCCATTTTGCAGCTTGAGATAATGTCCCATTTGGTCGATCTTAAATTGGTGCTTTCTACCAGCATGGCTTGTTAGACACTGAGAGGGGGGGTGAATCAGTGTGAAGCCAATTATAAAACTTTTCTTAGCCGGTCACTGTTAACTACCAATTCATCATTCTACCAATCTCATAATTATTTCATAAACATATCATAAGCATTTGAATCATCAAGAACCATAACACAAAAGAACACAGCACCATATAATTTTGTAATCTTTTTATATTAGTTTTGGTCTGGCTACAACCGTTAGGTAAAATCAGCACCTACTAATATGGAGAGCACCTACTTTGCATCCAGGACCCTGCCTGGTTTTTTTAGACCCTGCTAAGAAGGGTTTGAGGTATCCTAACCTCAAAAGCAAGACAAGCTTGCTTTTACAATCAATAACATTACTTGTCTCTTCAATCTGTTCTGCTGCTGGTCAATATTGCTGATCATTTGCTCAACACTCTCATCAATACTGCTGCAACACACTTCTCAATCTTCGCTGTTCATTAACACCAGCGCTTCAACACTGCCAAGTCATCAAGGTCTGCTCATCTCTGCTGTTGCTGGTCAAATGTTGCAAATTATCTTTTGATCAGTACTTCTTCTGCTGGTCAACACAGCTCATTAATCTTTGCTGTTGCAACTCTGCCTTGTAGAAAATTCTGGGTTTTACTGCATGCTGGTTTATATGAACATTTTTGTGTTTTTCACTTTCAGTCGGTTTTGCATTGACTGAAAGTTACTTAAGAAAAAGATACTGAGCAATATAAACACACAGTAAAATACTAACAGGCTGTAAAACCAATTTGGACAGTCACACCATAAATTTAACTCAGAGATTTTTGGCCAAATAAGCCCTGGAAAAACCCCCACGGGGAAAACCAGTCAGAGAGAGGAGAGAGATTTTATTATTTCCTTCAGCAAAAATCAGACATTAAATTTACAGTAAAAAATTCTAACTTATCTCAACCCAGATTTTTTGACCAGCAGCAGACTGTCTCGATTTCTGTGCATGAACAACACCTCGATTTCTGAGCCAACCGTACAGTAATAAATGCAGGCCGTACACTCACTTTCTGACCTCGATTCCTGTGCAAAAATCGTACAGCATTTAATGCAGGGCCGTACCCTCGATTTCTGTGCAAATTTAATGCTGTCTGTACAGCAATAAAGGCAGGCCGTACAGACTTAAATCTCATCGATTTCTGTGCAGGAAAATACCTCGAAAAACGTGCTGAAATTAATGCAACCGTACAGCAAAAAAGGCCGTACTCTACCTCGATTTCTGTGCAAATAAATGCAGCCGTACAGTAATAAATGCTGGCCGTACTCCTCGATTCCTGTGCATAAACACCTCGATTTCTGTGCCAATATTTATTGCTCCTGTACTCCTCGATTTCTGTGCATTAATTTCCTTGGGAATCGTGCCAATCCCTAGCTCGACCTCTTGCTCTCTCAGCTCTTCTTCCTTCTCACGAAAAATGAAAAGTAAATGTCTTTTTGCCTCCCTCAGCCTTTTTGTCTAACCCTAAGTAGGTATCTAATCCAACGGTGGAAAAAGATCTAATCCAATGGATGAGATTCAGTGAGAGTAAAAATCTCTTTTATTTAATTCACATAAATAAAATTACTCACCCACTTAAATTTATCAAAAAGTGACTTTATGTTTATAAAGTCTCATTAAGTGACATTTAATGTGAGGGTCACCTTTTTCCCTCTTCTAAGTGACTTAGGCAATAAAGTCACCTAGGGAACATCTGCCTAGGTACAAAAACTAACATGCCTCTGGTCAAACTTCTTCTACAATTCTAGGTGACACTTCTGAATACTGTCACCATCATCATCATCAAGGTAGGGACATCAAGGTCTGGATCATCATGTTAGTTCATCACAAGGTGTACTTTATTATCAGAGTATCAAAGTATACAACAACATATCATAATGTATGGGGATGCATCAACATGTTTAGGTCTTCAAGGGCAAGTCATTCATTTAGAGTGTGCTGTTCAAACCATAGTCACCATACATTAAAAAGAATCATGTCATCATATGTACAGGGCACCATCAAGACATCATCATATAGTAAGTCTTTATACATCCAGATATTACTTCTGTCACATTGTTTTATTGCACATTCACTGTATGTCACTATCACTTCCTTACTGTATACTGTTACTTGTCAATGCACACCTCACTGTATAAATATACTTGTACTGTACATGAACTCAGCCATTGCATATACTATCAAGGTATGCAACAAGTGTAGGGGTATCATCACATCACAGTAGAACATCAATATATCACCATATGACTTACCTTTGTCTGTGTAGAATGAAGAAACTCAGACTGCATTTGTTGTTTAGGAAGAACCCTAAACACTGTGTAACAATTCAAATTTGGATTGTGAGAGCAAGTGCTGTAGATGTCAACAGAGGCAGCCAACATTGAACCATATGCTGCTGCAGAAGTCTGCTCTAACTTAGTCGCTGAACCTTGGGTATAGACCACTGCTCTTCATCTTATCTTCATGGCTTTGTCTCATCAAAAAGGCTGTCTCAATTCAAGATCATCATCAAGGTCTGGTATGCTTCCTGTGATTTCTTCAGTCTCAATCACAAATACAAACTCAATCCATTACTGCTGTCATCAAGCTATGTCAAGTCATATTGTAGGTGACTTCCAATCTTAGCTCTGTCTCTGTCTAGGGCTGAGAGATCTTTCTGTTCTGTAATCCGCACATTAGTTTTCTTCTCTGCTGCTTTCATTGGCTGTGCATCAAAACTTTGAAACTTATCATATCATTGTGTCTGAACAAATCAAGCAGTTCTGTGGTATTCCCTGGCTGCCATGAGCTGTGGTATGCCCTAGCTGGGATCTTTCATCACTCAAAATGTTGAAGGTGAAAAAAAAAGAAGGTCAGCAAGCTTGTTGACTGCCCAAGGAAAAATTCGGACTGTCTATCAATGTCAACCTTGGTCTATTTATTAGCTGAGAGGAATCCCAAACTTGGGACTGTGGATCTACCTCAGTCACCCTACCCGAACTCAGCCTACTCCACAAAAGGCTTAAAAACAAGAAACCTTCTACTCCTATAGTCCTTGGTCTATGGCTATCATAGGATGTCTGAAATCAGAGTTTAAAAATTCAAACAAAAACTTGCTTACCCTGTGGCAACCTCAGACTTCAAATACTCCAGCTTTACTTACGGGCATAATACAGATCTGTGATTAAGATGAAGTGGCTGTCATAAAATGCACGGAATCCCCTTTCTCTTGAGTGTTACAAAGAGCTGGAGCTAACTGAAGGTAGCAGCGACCTCTGGTAGAGATATTCTCTTCTTATTGGCACATCAAAAACGCACCAAACTGTCTCCAAATCACTGTCCTTTACTGCTGTAGAATCTCAGTGCTGTTATTGCTATTTCTCGCACTGAACTGTCCCTTTTGGAGCCACGATACGACTGTACCTTGGTGCTACAAGGCTCAGTTTTATCTATCCCAAATATTAGAGCTCATCAAAACAATTACAAACTTGGAACTCTATTAGGACACCTGCGAATTATTTTCATACTTCCATTGCCACTTTCCTTTGTTCTACAACCTTTCACGATCTAGATGAAAACAAAAGAAAACAAGACATACTTCACAAGCTGCGTCTAGTTTAAACTTACTCCATCCACGAACTAAATAGAATTTTATCATTCTTCACTATGGCTGCCAAAAATGAACCATTTACCAGTGTTTCAGAGCTGGAACTTCCATGCTCTCTACTTCACTGTCATCTCTATAATTTAGGGCTGGGTTTTATGTTCTTCAAGACTTGAGCTGTGGAAGCCCGAAATTTTACAGAAGGAGAACAGTCCGAAATTTGAGGAGACAGTGCGAAAATTTAGGAGAAAAAAAACTGTCCGAAATTTGAAGAAGGAATCCCAGAAATCAGAGCTAAACAACTCCACTTGATTCACAAACTGCGGCTACTTCATGAAAGAATATCATCCTTTACTGCTACTGCACCTCAGTCCCGAAATTCCTCAGAGTTTAAAGACCTCCAAATTAATAAGATCCAAACAGTATAATGAGAAAGACCAAATTAATATGTTGCAAGTCTCAATCAAGTTTGGATCAATATGCTTTTGCTTTAAAATGACCTGCAGACATTACCTTTAGTGGCTTTGATTTATCACTATGCCCATCAGTAGGATTCACAAGTGCTAATCTACGGGTATGAGCGTTGAGAGTTGCATGAATGCCAAGCTTTTGTGAGGCTTGTTTGTTGCTCCATAGCCTCATGAATTGCAACATTTAATTGCAATGATTCTCATCAGAGGTGGGATCAATGGCATGGCAATCAAATCAATATGTAATTGAGACTGCAAAGTGCTATACTCATTCCATAGCATGAACTATAATATACTTGATCTTTGACATCCATTTTATCAAATTCATCTATACAACAAATTTGGTTGTATACAATGATTTTTATCAGATTCATCTGTGCATCAAAGACTCTTTCTAGAGAGCATCACATACCAGACTTCAATATATTTGGTTCGCAATGTAAATAGATATGTGCCTAACAAATTACAAAGACATCCCATATTGAAATCCACAGTTTGGATATTATTTACCTTTTAGACCATACAAGAAATTGCAAGAGGAGATGAATCACAATTTATGGTCAACATTGATGAACTTCTAAGTTTTAGGAAGTTTTGCATCAAACACTAAAAATACTTGGAATGGTTACATTTCCTACATAGCTTAGAGACATA
>LPNX010228674.1:0-36828 GCA_001517045.1 Pseudotsuga menziesii | reverse complement strand
ATGAAGGTAAGATGAATCATCCAAGAAGGGAAGGCCCCAGGTATAGGCTTATTTCTGAGTGATCAGAAAGCAGGCAGTCTTCCTTCTGAAGAATTAGGGGGAAAAGTTATTTCATCCCATGTTGGAGCCCAATACTTGGTCTTCATAAACCTGTAGAAAATTTGGAAGGAGTCGAGTAACAGTTGAATATGCAGTTAGCTTAGAGACATGATGCTAGCTTAGAGATAATAATGCTAAACATTCATTCAATGTAAGTGGACCGATGTTCATATGTATTGTATTGTTAAATCAGAGCTATTTCAACATGTTTTACAATTTTATGTTTCATTGATTAGATTTGAATGGAATGAATTACTCATTGGGAAATGTCTATAACTTGATTGCTCAAAAACCATATAATCAAAGCCTTATAATAGAGGAAGTCAAATAAACTACAATGCACTGGCATGAGCAATGAAATTCAGTCGCTATGCTTGAATGAAGGTAAGATGAATCATCCAAGAAGGGAAGGCCCCAGGTATAGGCTTATTTCTCAGTGATCAGAAAGCAGGCAGTCTTCCTTCTGAAGAATTAGGGGAAAAAGTTATTTCATCCCATGTTGGAGCCCAAAACTTGGTCTTCATAAACCTGTAGAAAATTTGGAAGGAGTCGAGTAACAGTTGAATATGCAGTTAGCTTAGAGACATGATGCTAGCTTAGAGATAATAATGCTAAACATTCATTCAATGGAAGTGGACCGATGTTCATATGTATTGTATTGTTAAATCAGAGCTATTTCAACATGTTTTACAATTTTATGGTTCATTGATTAGATCTGAATGGAATGAATTACTCGTTGGGAAATGTCTATAACTTGATTGCTCAAAAACCATATAATCAAAGCCTTATAATAGAGGAAGTCAAATAAACTACAATGCACTGGCATGAGCAATGAATTCTAGGAGAGAATTAACAGAAGCAAACATTTGCCAGCAGGACCTATTAGCAATGTGTACATAGGTTCACTATTTATTCCCATGAGTGGGCTAACTAACTATCAAAAGTTGCCCTCTTAGCCATTTCTTGTATTCTATTTATCTTCAACTGCACATACGTTCTTTGAAATTCAGTCGCTATGCTTGAATGAAGGTAAGATGAATCATCCAAGAAGGGAAGGCCCCAGGTATAGGCTTATTTCTGAGTGATCAGAAAGCAGGCAGTCTTCCTTCTGAAGAATTAGGGGAAAAAGTTATTTCATCCCATGTTGGAGCCCAATACTTGGTCTTCATAAACCTGTAGAAAATTTGGAAGGAGTCGAGTAACAGTTGAATATGCAGTGGAGTTGGGGACAGGGGTCGTGACTGGAAGTCTGACAACTGGAGAGAACCAAAGACTCAAATAGTTCAATGTAGTATCTAGAAGGTGGCCACATAATGGTTGTCGGCCAGGTAGTAGCAGGGGTTGGTTAATGGCTATTCAGATAAAAGAGGAATCTGATAAAAGGAAGTTACACAAGTTTGGCAACATGAATAGAAAGCTCAAGAAGTAGCCGATAGACCATTGGCAATTTTGGTGAATGTTCTGACCCAGTTGTTGAAGCATATCAATCTTAATAGCCATAAGAGGATGAACTGGTGGACCACCTTCTTTAACGAGTTCCCTCTCTTAACCAAACTATGCTCATCACGTTTGAAGAACTGAATGCTAAGGAGAGGCAATACAAAGAACTCGTGCAGTGGAACACTTCCCAAGAAATTCGAGTACATGCAGTGGAAAACTGTGGAGCAACATCAGTATTTGTACATTATTATTACTGTTTAATACTTTCAAGCTCCCATTTTCCAGACTAGGACACCATGGATGTATGTACTGTTTACATTTCTGAAAGTACCAAAAGAACATTACTAACAACCAAAATGTTATGCTTGCAGGGCAAAGGTAGTCTAGTAGATAAATAGCAGTGTTTGCCATTTTGACTCAAGCTTCTCGTGTACGTAGGTCTTCAAAATTTCATTGAACAAGATAAAGTATTTTACCTTAATGCAGAATTCTCTGGGCTGTGGTTCCTTTACAAGTTGCTATTAACGCTACAGCATATGTAGATCTTACAGAGTCCTGAATATTGTGTTTGAAGCATACCATAAAAACAGTTGTTAAGGAGATATATCTCATTATAACATGGAGAATCTTGAATTGCAATTAAACATCCCTCTGCAAGGAACTTGATGTGCTATACTTAAAATATTATGCCAGATATTAGTGAGTTACACTGCCTCAATCCAATAAATGCATGTGTGTTAGAGCTGGGAAAAATATACTTGAAATTTTTAAAAGGATTCTGGGTGCTTTGGACTATTAGTATGAACAGCATATGGCAACACAGGACTTTTAGCTCTGAGATAACCGCACAGGGTAACTGGCAGGGCCTATTTGTGGAGAATATCATAATTTATACGTCAAATGGATTTGATTGAACTTATGTTAACTCGTCAAATAACCGAAGATCGTGTCGTGCCCCTGGAAATGCATGTTCTCATTAATAGAACTGTAAATGTATGTTGTATTTATTTATATGAGATTCTCTAAATTAAATCTCTTAAAACGAAATAAGAGAATTTTCCTAGTTAGTCAATGAACAAATAAATTCTCTACCATGTCAAGTGGTGGAAAACATAATTCGGAAAATGTGTCTTACACAATTTGGATCTCCAACGATGCAAAATTAATTACCTTCTTTAATTCAAATTCGCTCATGATTTGTGTACTCCACCCAGAAGCAGAAGTAACCCTGCATGCATGATCTTTTGATGGTGCAATACTTGCCACCAATTTATTAAAGAAACCCATGGTGCCTCTCGGTTTTTGGATCTTGTCTATTTCTTTTATCTGTCCATATAAAGACCTCAAGACGTACCTTAACACGCTATATTGCTTATACAATAATGTATCTCGGATTTTCAAAACATCATTTTGAAAATAGACAATTTTAGACAATTTATAATAATATATACCCTAACAACCAAGAAAAAATATGGGCTCTTCTTCAGAGAGAATCATTTTCATAGCCGAAAACTTTTATGAGTGGCTTAAAAAGGCACTCTACATACCTGCAAAAAATAAACCTTTGTCCTTAAAGGTGCAAAGATGCATCAATAGAATGGGATTATTATAAGCTCTATTAAGTAGAGCTCCCAAAGCAAAAAGAAAAAAAGCCAATGGCACAACACTTTGCCATTGTGTCATTCTAAAAGTGAGTGGACATCACAAAAGGTATTTAGGTTCTATTTTTATTATTTTTAATTGGAGGCTCAATAACAAAATGGGTTGTTGAGGTTAGAGGCATTCCATCCTGCAACTTGTGGTGCTTTCAAAGTGTAAAATATCAAAATCCAAGAGGCATAAACTTTGAAACAGCATACCCTGAGCAGGTCTGGGAATGAAGCTCACATCTAGGGGTATAATTGTTCTGTGTTATTGAAGAAAAGAAACATTAGACGAATTATGTGTAAACAAGGAATAAGTTCATGCCCCTCCCTCTTTCCCAAAATATCTAGATGGAAGGTAACTCAACTTTCAGCCACAATATTAGTTGGTAGCAACCCAACATGGCTCAACAGAACTAGATCTAGAGGTTTTGGAAAGAACTTCACCTTGAAACAATTTGTTCAAACCAAATGAGCTAACTTATTGGGCTTGTTATAAATTGCAATTTCATCATGGATATTAAGCTGGCCATGCTCTTCCCAAATCTACGTGTGGAGATGTTTTCTACATGTTTTATTGGAAAAATAAAAATTAGGCAAGACAAGTTATAATGTGTATTGATGTTTTATCAATTTGTTTTCAGAAAGATAGTAAGCCACGTGTTGTTGCTTTGGGCCAAATGGAGTTTCTTTATCCATAACACCCAAGGCAAGGTGCATGTAACATCTTTAGGCACTTGCAACAACTATACACAGATTAGTATGATGTTGCAATGGTGGTTGCACCCATGATCAAAGACCATGAAAGCATGCAGGCAGATGGCTATAGAGATTAATTGCCAATATCCTGTAAAGATGGAACCTCACTCCATATTTTGCTGCTATAATCTTATGTTTATGTTTCCCATCTTAGATGTTTTACGCAACTTTTGTCTGCGAGTAAAATTAATATAGTTACACAGTACAACTTCTTAGATTGCACATAAATACCAAGGAAACAGAGATTTAGAAGTCATATACAACATGACATTTTATTTAGATCTCAGAGGATCCAATGCCCTCATCAGTTATTATAAAATACTCTACATAGGCTAGAAACCCACTCTCTCCCTTGACACGATCTATGGTCCCTAGGGCCAAAGCTCCTTCTCATTCAATACAAGGCAATTTATACATATGCTTGGAAGTCAAATTGTCATCATTAAACTGAATCATTGCATCATCTCCACCAACAATGTCAGGCTGCAAGACGATCTAATAGGAGGGGAATTATGTCGACCTAGCTAGTAACAATGCCCATATGTTTTCCCACTTTAATTTTCAAATCATATTCTCTTGAATTCACGTGATCCAATGTAAGTTGTTGATCGAACCAAAACATAATTGGAACTCCTTTTCCCTCTAATGTGATCATAAAGATGGGTAGAGGCCATTCCATTACGAAAAGTAAACGAGGATGCAGTTATGGATTTCTTATAGAATCACATTATGACCAGGTTTGGGGTTCCAATTTCCCTAGTTTTTTATAATGCTTCATATTTTTCATCTTTTAAATTGACTGAGTTTGCTAATGAAAAATGAATTAAGCTACATTATTCGGCAAACTACTACCCGCAAGGAAATGGTTTGGAAGAATCCACAAATAAAAACTTGATTAGAATTTAAAAAAAAATAGTTATAGAAAATCAAAGGAGTTGGCATCTAGCTTTGCCTAATGCACTTTGGTCTGATAGAATCACGCCCAAGAACTCTTTAGGTGTGTCACCCTACACTCTTGTCTATGGGAAAGAAGTTGTCCTCCCTCTTAATATTCTGTTTCCATCTTCCAGACTAGCCCAAGAATCTAGGGGTACTGATAATGAAGTTCTGCAAATCCGAATTTATAATCTGTTGAAGTCATAGGAGTCCAGGTCCAAAGCCTGGGAAAGGTTTAAACATCAACAAGAAATGGTAAAGAGATGGTTTGACAAACACAAAGCTGGGAATAAGGAGTTCGAGGTAGGTGATTTGGTTCTTAAGTGGGATCACCCACATGATGAGAAGGGAAAGCACACTAAATTCCAGCAACTATGGATATGCCCTTTTCAAATTGCAGCAAAGATAGGCCCCTCAACTTACAAGTTGCAAGACTTACATAGGTGGGAGGAGAACTTACCAGCAAATGGTTTAGTTCTCAAGCCTTATTTTTCTTAATGGTTTCGATTTTTTCTTCTTGTACATAAATAAATGGTTTGATTTGTTTTGTTTACCTTAGATTAATTTCAGTTGTTTTACTTTTACTTGCTCAATTTTGATGACTCGTAGATTTTGGTTTGTTTATATTTTAATAAATCAACACGACTTTTGGTTTTGGAGTTCATCAGAGTTCTGGACAAACTGAAATCTTTGATCAAATACTGCCTGCTATTTACCCATATGAAATGTCTAGGATTCTTCAAGATTAGCAGATTATCTGAATGGATTATGAACACATTTGAAGTCCTGCTTAATCCCTGTAAAATAACTAAGGATAAAATAGTCTAGAATACTATTTTGAGGCTCCATTCATTTCACACTAAAAACTGTCCTAAGGGTGTAACAGCAAAAGACCCATGGAAACGAAGCAAGGTGAACATTGTATTATATTTAAATGATCCCATGCCACAGTCTAAATCCAAAAGGATAACAAGAGTCAAAATCTCCCAAGAAGCAAATATGTACCAAAATGCATGCTAAACCACATTAGTATGAACAAGATTGCTGAAGTTCTTCTCCATCCGTGAGTTAAAATCAAAATATCTCTCACATAAAAGGACACTATGGTTAGAGGAGCCTGAATTAAAATTCAGAAAGAAAGCAATTAGGGAGGACTAAAAAGGGACAAAAGTCCAGAAGCACCAAAAGAGTGCAAATTGGCATGGGAATGAGGAACAAACGAATATATATGTTTACCATACGTTACAATCCTGTGGTGTCTAAGTTGGAAACTACCTAAAAGCACAGGTAAAATAAAACTCATATCCTTGGCCTCAGAAGAGTTATCGAGATTTTGAAATCCTGGTTCCCCTTTCTTTAATTGGACTATCATCAATGTTTAAAGTTCATAAATCTTGCATTCTAGGAATCCAGATATCTTGAAGAAATCTAATAAAGTGATATCACCGAAACAGTCTGTTGTCTCAAAGGGTAAGTTGTTCAAAGATCTGTGTCCGCTAGGTAGTCACCAATTGTTGTAGCTGCAACTATTTTTCCCGAAAATTTTTATTTTTAGTGTCCCCCCGGTTTCTTTTAGTATTTAAACGGCTTAAGAATGTCCATAATTTGACCAAGGTTTTCTCGTGGATTATTTTTTTGGTAAAGACTGAGTTTTTTTTTATGCTTATATCGGGTGCCTAGTCGACTAGCTTTCTTATATATCAGGTGCCTAGTCGACTAGCTTTCCGATACATCAAATGCATAGTTCACTAGCTTTCCGATATAGTGGATGCCCAGTCAACTAGCTTTCCGATCTTCCCATCGGAAGCCTTCCAAAGTTTGATCTGATGTATCGGAAGTTGTTTTGTCTATGGTCTCGGATACAGTTTGTCGATTTTCCGGAAGTCTAGTATGAAGCTTCTCCGATGAGTTGGGTTTTTGTTTGACTATGGTTTTCCGATATCTGATTAAGTTGGCGATCTCGTTGTCAGTTGTGTATATGGGAGTGAACCGAAGGATTTAGTGCTGAGTCTATCCGTGATCTCATGTTATCCTAGACGATACCGATATAGTTTAGTGTTTCATCCCGTCGATGTGTTTTTCTGTCCGATGTACTGAGTAGAGAGAGATGAGTCGATCCGATATTGCGGATTTCCACAAGGTTATATTTCCAACGGTGGGTTAAATTTCTTTCCCGCGACGTTAACTGACTACTCCTGGTCGGACTTATAAAACCATACCATCTGTATGAATTGTCACTTTCACCATAGAGGTTATCCAGTTGATTCCACGCAGCTGTCGATCGATTGTACATTTCCTTCGCCATCAGAGGTCGTTGTCTGTCCAGGTCGCCCGCCACATCATCTCCAGGTAGGATTCGCTCAAGTTTATTATGCCCAGTATTATTACTTATTTTCGACCGCATGGATTGATAGGATTAGGTTTTCTGTGGGAGGGTTAGGTATTTTTGTAGGGAGGGATTTGTTTTGTTTTTCCTGCGGTGGGGGTTTCTTTTTCTCTAAAGTTCAGCTTGTGTCTTGGTGAACGCCTTTTCATTTCGACCGATTATTTTTCTCACCCAGTCTCTATGCAGCCATGAGCGCACCTTTGACATTTGTTTGGGAAGTAAGGGCATGGTACAGATGAGCGTTTCGTCGTCTACACCACCCCATTCATTCTTGCATCATTTTAAAACCTATTCTGTGCGGAAATGTCTTAAATGACAGTGTGCTCCCACGGGATGTAGGAGGGTTGCATAGCATATGAGGGTTTTGGGGTTTCTAGTAGTCGACGGTTTTAAGGTTTCCTTCCTCGGTTGAGTTTTACCCATAGAATCAAGGGGGGTTGTTGAGGATTTGAAGTTTGCCCTGGTGGAGGTTTCAACAGTCCATAGGATTTGCAGGATTTTTTGTGTTTGCCTCTTGTGCCAAAGACTCATTTATTTGATACATGCATATCGATGGGAAGGTAATGTTTGATTGTTTTGTTGTTGTTTTTCAATACATAGTTTTCTAGGAGTAAATAGATTGAAATCATGTTGCATGATTGTTACAGGCTAATTTTCAGTACAACAATATGCCAGTTTTCTAGGAGTAAATAGACTGAAATCATGTTGCATGATTGTTACAGGCTAATTTTCAGTACAACAATATGCCGCGAAAAGAAGAAGAAAAAGGCCCAAGCAGTTGAGGAAGAACCATAAGTGGAGATAGTAACCAAAGTTGAGGTTATTTATGAAGATACTAAAGCCACTACTGGAGTAGAGCCGGAGTATAAATGAGGAGAGGTATACAGGATGATTTCAAACCAGAGCATTCCAGAAGCTAGGTTCGAAGTATGCCTATATACGCAAATATTGAGAGATCACCCATTATGAAAGTGGTTACAAGACCTAAACTTTTCCCATGTTCAGAGGTGATAGGGTGGATTCTGCCTAGGGTAGATGTAACAAAGATGATACTTTCCAATACCGAGAAGCAGGGATATGCTACATATAGCCCAGCCTATCTGTTTATGGCTTACAATTTACCAACACCACAAACCTATTTGACTGAAAGTTGGTTAAAGGAGATAAATCTAGATATGGTGGAAACAGTTAAGAAGATGATGATACCAGGTAAAAACTTCCAAACAAGGCCTTCCGGAGAGTATGAGACATTAACTCTCTACACTCCATACACATTTATTGCTTTGATGCTGAACAAAATTCTTAGGAAAGCAAATGGAAAAAGCTTTAAAATAGATTGGGTACTAGTGATATTTTTTGTCGCCACCCAAGGTACAATTTTTAATTGAGAAAATATAGTGTCCAAACTTTTGTCAGCTTGTATAAGTGTAGAATTGGGAGGAGTGTCCCAGAAGAAGAAATAATTTTACATGAGTTCGATATTGATTGATTGCGTTCTATGTACTTAGGCCTTCCTAACATTAAAGTGCCAATCAGATAAAGACCGGGCCCCTGTGTATGCTGCCTATAAATTATTTTGGGCTCAAAAATATTATAGCCATTACAAGGATATTTGTGAGAACTTCATCATGCCATTGTATACATTAATTTTCTTGGCCGAATGTAATTGTATGTCAGAGAAAGCCTTGGAAGTAGTGCAAAACAACAGAAACTATTATTTGACAGAAGAAGGTCTATATTTAAGAATGTACGATGGTTCAAGAGCCCCTTCCCTTCTACCGAAGTATGCTACAGACTATGTGATCCATAAAGAGGCTGTCAGATAGTTGTACATTAATGGGATAGGAAATTTCTTTTTTGAACAGAAGAAGGCAGTATATCCTGCAGTCCCCTTTTTTGTAGGGAGTTACAAATTTTCCAAGGTAAAAAATGAAGTGGAATTTGTCAAGGAGTTAGAGTATTTTCACTTCGGTGAAAAGAATTTCCATAGGAATGACTCTGAGGATAAATTTTCCATTTATTGCACAGCAGCTGGAGTGCATTTTGAATATACAAATTTCTGGGATAAATATGAAGAAATCTTTTGGAATGCTAAAAACATGACAGCTTTGAGAAAAAGATTCAAGCAAAAGATAACTACTATGGGTGGAAAGGGTAAATCGGCTGATAAATTAAAAAGGCGGGAAGAAGATGCAGCCAAGAGAAGGCAGGAAGAAGCTCACAGGTTAGTGCAAGACGCAGATAATTCATTACGAGCTGAAGAAGAAGAAAAGAAAATGACAGTTGAAGAGGCGGCAAAGAAGATAGAAGAAGAAAATAACATAAAGGAGGAAGAAGAAATAATGAGAAGGCAGAAATAAACTGAAGGATTGAGATTAGAATATGCTAATAAAGAAGAATCAAGAATAGAGACACAAGAAGAACAAGACCCTACTGATCAAGGACAGACTCAGTCCGATGCTGATCCATTCGAAACTGTTGTTCCATCTAGTAGTACAACGAGAGAAGATCCTTTGACAGTATCTGGAATTGAACTAATTCCATTTATTCCTATAGAAGGACAAGAAGTGCCCGATATGAACACCATTTACTATGACAAGGTAAAAAAGAGGATATTTTTAAAAGAACAAAGAAAAAGGTGAAAACTGGAGGTAAACCAGGAGTGATGGTGACTGATAAGACAGTGGTTCACGGTAGCAACAAAAATCTGTGTTTAATGGCAAGAGCTGGGGTAGCCCTATCCTTAGCCACTGAAGATAATGTGGACAAAATCATGACAGATCTCGAGCAGTCCCAAAAGAAGGTCGCATAGTTAAAAGAGACCTTAAAAAAGGAGAGGAGTGAAAGTAAGAACTTGAAGAGAAAATATGAAGATATGATTAGTGAAGTTGAGCTATCCAAGGCAGAGTGTCAGACTCTACATGCAGATAAAGATGCTTTGGTGCTATCTGCAGGCAATATAGAAAAAGAATCCCAGGCCACCTTGGCATACTTTGAGAAACTACAGCAAGGATATCAGGTTTTGGAAGCCGAAAGAGATACTCTAAGGCTATCAGTTGAAGAGTTGAATAAGGAAAAGGGGAAGTTAGAAGAGAAAGTGACAGAACTGGAAGTATTAAGAACCATTGCAAAAGGGAAAGCCAAGCTGTATGAAACTCAGATAGAAGCCTTGGAAGATCAAAAGAATTCACTATAAGTTTCATTGAAGACAACTATGGAGCAGGAAGCCGATGTCGAACCTTTAAAGAAGCATGCTCTCATGCTCATGAATAAGATTTATCAAATGCAGCTTCAGATGGTGGAGGAGAGGTTTAAGGTTCAACAGATAGAAATTAGATTGTAAGAAATTATAAATACAGCTTCCTATTTCCTGGACAGGACACGGGACATCTTAAAAACTCTACAGGGAAGAATGACATGGGTGGAAACAAGTAAGGATCCTCCCAGAGATGTACCTCCCTGATTTGTTGGATCTCAACTTGTGTGCATCAAAAGTTTATAAATAATGCGTTTATCAGTTTGCTTACTTCATTAAATAGCATTAACCAAATTAAATGCTCAAAAACAGAAGTGAAATGCAAACTGTAATAAAACCAAGCTGAAACAGAAAGATAACAGTAAAATGAAGATGAGAGTCACAAACAGAAGTTGATAACGGAGTTCACCCCTGTCACGTCCCCGACCCTCCGACCGGCGAAGAGGATGCGATGAACACCAAAACAAACGGGCAAACAACACCATGATCATGAACAGACATGAAAACAGTGCCATAACCAGGAACAAGAATAAATGCTGAAATTAAGAGCTTGATCATAATGCATAACATGAATATGCTAAGATGCATAATCCATCATTCAAGGATTCATAATTCATCAACATATAGCGGAAGCAAACATATACATTCCAGCATTGAACATGTCTATCATAATTCATGAAACAGTAGATTAAATTGTAGAGATGAGATAGTCAGCAGTACTCATCTTTTGATGAAGAAATTGCTCCACAACCAACTATGTCGCTGCAACGTTCCACCCAACCATAGGCCAGCGTGCTCATCAGTCTCTCAGCAACACTGCCACCTCCGAGCTGGGCATGATTCCTTAAGGAATAAGGGTCAATGCAGGCTTACACATAGCCAAGGTTTACAAAGCAGCAAACCAACACAGTTGGGATTCACCAGGTCATCAAGGAGCTAGGATCGGCTAAATGCCAAGCTGGTGGCCTCAACACCAGTCTTCTCATGCATGCACAACCTCTAATCCCACTCACACAGTCCGAAGACCAACCACTGCATACCGCAACAACACAATCCCTGTGAAGAAGGCAATGATGACCGGTTGACAATCCCAACCACACGATGAACACAGCTCAAGCCACAAGACAGCTCAGAGTTGTTCTTGGCCATAACGTGGCCAAAACAACTCAACAGCAACCCAAAACCAGGGTGCATCAACAACCACAACCCCACAATGAATGATGGCAACAAACCACAGTCCACAATGGATAATAAACAGCACGCAGCTCCTCAATGCAATCGCTGAAGACAAAGCAAATCCCACATGGGAATGAAAAGGTCCAATTCTCAGCCTGGACAGGGAAAGCACACATGCAAGCACCCAAGACGTAGGGCAGCACAGTCGACCAACGTGGGGAAACAACAACCCCGGTCTCACAACGAAATAACGGAAAAATTACATAGTCCGACAGTGGAGAGAAACCAGACTCTCAGCATGGACTGAAGGGAAAACACAACTGCAGACCACATTGGACAGTATGCACGGCTACAATCGACAAGGAGACGTATACATACCACCGAAACTGGTGTGAAACACACAGGCACACAGCCCCGAGCGTGATTGGCTCTTGCACCCGAAATTCCTGGGCGGCAGCCACGATCTCAGTCGCTCCCCGTGTGAGGAAAAACCAACGCAGAATCTCCTGTGCATGAGGAGAAAAACAGAATGTCTCCCTCTCTGCGTGAGGATCCCTGCGTGAGAGCGAACAAACCTGTCTATGCGCGCGGATGAACATACCAACGGGAGGACGAACAGACCACCATCGTGAAGGTTGGAGTTGTGGGAAGAGTGGAGACCAGGCGTGAGAGAAACGATGGTTCTGTTGCTGGGCATGTGTACTGTCTGAACTGACAACAACCTGCCAAACTGATGCCTCCCCATGCCCACGTTTCCTCAAGCAAATAACTGCCCTCAACTAACTCAACAAAACATTAAAGAAGTTGGATGAGACAAGGGAAGATGACACAAGGCTTTTCCCCCCCAAAGACCCAGGTTGACATCCCCCACCCCTTATCCTTTGGAATCATGCCCTTTTCATCTTTCATGTTGCACTGCTGTAGCTGGTTGTGGTTTATTTTAATTGATGTGCGTGTTTACATGATGCCAAACTATGATGTGCCAAATAACACGATATACCATCAACAACTATCCCCATTGCCGAAACATACACAACCAAATCGATGGTGGGACTTTTGCCTTTAGCTCTTCACCACGATTAATTACATTATATACATCATACAAACGAGGTCAAAACCGGGGTGTTACATTCCCCTCCCCCTTGGAATAACACCGTCCTCGGTGTTCCATTACATAAGAATACATGTACATTAAATATACAGTTGCACATCAAAATTTCAAAATTTTGTAGATCTGTCCCACGTTCAGTTATTTACTTTGAACGTTCAGGACCAAGCCCCTCGGCTTCCACAAACTTCTCCTGCTAGTTCTCAGCTTTCAGCTTATCCCGAAGTCTAGGAACTTTGCGGCTATTGCCGTCATCATGTTCCCTCATTGGGCAGTCTCGGCGTAAATGATGTCCTCCGCATTCCCAGCATTTCACTGGCTGCTTCATCTTTACCTGCTCAATTTCCTCTGAGCCTTCATGCCTGGACCGTTTCCCAACGGGTCGCTTGGACGAATGTCCCATCGCTGATCCACCTTCCTTTTCGTTGCCGATTGCTCCCAGAAGGCTTTTCACCTCTCTTTGCAAACCGAAAGAGTCTTGCAAAATCTGGTGGTTCATTTCATTCTGCCTTCTTTGTATCTTGAGCATCTCCCCAAGATTTTCTTGGGTCTTGGCAATCATTTGAAGGAGACTTCCAGCTAAGTCCAACAACTTTTGGTCTGCTGCCATGTTCATTGTGCACCACCAGGTTCCACTTTTCTCACCTGTGAAATGCACCATTGAAATTCTATCAAACCAAGCATAATATAGACATTAAAATCAGTCAGTTAATTACCCAATTGGCATGACAATCCAAGCCTCATCAAGGAGACTTTCATATTTTTCATGCCTTCCCAACAGGCACACGAGCTCATTCATGTCCATTCTTGGGCAGGGAATTAACCATTCCAGCATTCACAATTTACCTTCAGCAAAAATACACATTTCATTTTCAGTCATACATGCATTCAATAATCCTTTGTTTTCACAATGCATAAATATATATGTATATATAATTAAAAGGCAAGAGAGAGCAACAAGGGTGTTTCCCCTCTTTGTTTTGTTCCATCCTGGAACCCACACCACTACGGTGGCTTTTCAGGCTCTCAGCCTCTTTCACTTTACTGTGAATGCCGGACCAATTCCTCTTGGTCATGACACTTAGTGTCTCCGATCCATTCTAGACCTCTAAACCATGGAGTCTCTCCACATGGTTTGTCTCAACTGCTAGGAACCTCACGGTCTCACTAGCATCTTTTTCATTGCCGCTCAATCCGAGCTTTCCAGGACAGTCACATGTCCACATGTACCCCTAGGATGCTCTCATAGTCCTCGCTTCCAGTGATACCTATATCCAAACATTGAATAGATTCACATGTTTAGTTTATTCTCATTAATTTTATCTCTAGAACAGGAGCTTAAAACATCATAACCAAATCATATACACATGTATATTCCTAAGAAAAATAATCCAATACTTATCTGTATTGTGCATTTCCTCGTTCGTCCACAGGATCCTGCTTCGCTTTGCAGCCTTGGGATCGCCTATGGACTTAGATGTTAGGTCAGCACGTAGGTTACCCCACAACATCAAATAATTAATATCCAGCCAGCACACCCTCATGTCAACTGGGCTTGGAACTTTACCGTGACCATTTTCAGGTCTAGGATCTACTATGGATCCTCACGCATATCTCAGCCCAACATACACTTATACCAGCACACACTTATATCAACAATAACCCTTACTCCCCAACCCCTCACAACAACCATTTACCTTTTACCCTTAGGGTGCAACACCCAACTACATTTATTTAGTCTGTCAACACAAGCAATACAAGCAATACAAGCAAACTCATCAGTGTTATTTCTCTAAAACTGTAATCACATTTCTCATCATTCGCTATCAAGTATTGAGACACCAGGAGTGCGTCCACCCCCTAGGGTGTAATCAATATTGAAAACCCTTTCATGACTCAATATCGGAAAAGTGTGCACCCTTTCTCGGTGTGTGCCATGTAGGCCCTATTCATACTCAAGCAATCGGTCATAATGGATATTAAATCAAAACATGTTCTGTATATGGAATTTTAATAATTTGACATGCGTATTCTTAGCAAGGGTCACAGAACACTTATCCATTTGCCGTCACAGTATGCCTTTGTTAAGGAGGAATGGGGGCTCCTTCCCTGAGTTAACAGTCCCTCAGTTTGCCATCCTAACTCCTTTTTATATTTCATATCCACACATGTCTTAGCGACATAATTTATACCATCTCACTTATGTTACTACCAAACATGCAGTGCAGATGAGACATTTTCAAAATGTCCAATGGCGTTTTACCCGAAACCCATTTCCAAGGGAAAACCTTCCCATGAAGTTTGGCTTCTGCAGGCCATCACACATGATCTTCCTGCAGTGTGTATCCCTGACACATTCATCAAATAGCCAAACAGTCAATCATTATCTGATAATACAATCCAAATTTATTGTTTCATAACCAAACAATGACATTAGTAATCAAATTCAATAGGAATTTGCAACTCTGTTTACTATAGAAATTGATTTGCTTAATTGTGGGTCTCTTGTAAGCAGCACTACTATGCCCATTATAATTTTATGCTTACTAACATAACATGAATACTCACTTACCATGCGTCCTCCTGACACAATCTTATACAAGCCAACAATGATTAGTAGTCGTCAGCAATTTCTTAAATCCGAAATTCACAATTCAAATTTAATAACCCATTATGCATGCAGACTATTCTCACAAAGTTTGGCTCTTTCACATGGTAGATTCTGGCATTGGTCAGGGTCTTACCTCTCACTACCATGCTCGAAATAATCTACCTGAAACCTGAGCTTCAATCAACCAAACACAATCTTATGCAAACCAATAGTGACTAGAAGTTGTCAGCAATTTCTTAAATCCGAAATTCACAATTCGAATTTAACAACCTATTATGCATACCAACTATTTTTACAACCGTGAGACTTTTCTCATACATGGTAGATTCTGGCATTGGTCAGGGTCTTACCTCTCACTGCCATGCTCGAAGTAATCTACCTGAAACATGAGCTTCAATCAGCCAACACTTGGTAAGTCTGGATGCATATAACCTTTTCATTGCTACAACCATCACTGAAGCATTTTCAGAATTTATAAAATTCAAATACTTCTAGCTGTTAGTCACATCAATGTATACCAAAACTCATTTGCTTCACGCAATCATCATCATACTATCATTTGCAAGGTATAGTCACATCATTCATGCAATTAAATGAAATGTTTAGATACTCCTTACTTCACAAGCGTATTATTTGTACCACCTTGCTCTTCCATAGAGCATTTCTGGCAGCCAATTGATCATGACTATCCTGCATTCATAACAACCTTTGAAATGGTTCCTGAATTGTCATCAATTCACCATTTCAGCCATTAGTTATTCATAATATCACATGCACTCATCTCAATGCGTTCATACAATGCATCACAACATTTGCACCTTTACTTATGCAATCAGTCACTCACATCCTTCATATGCATACATTCAATGCATTACTACAAGATTTATAAAATCTTTTTTAATGCATATCCACATGGTATGAGGTCTCTTACATTTACCAATTCATGGAATTTGTCATAATCAAACTCTTACCTGCATGGGTTCTACTTACACCCTTGGCATTGCCAATTTGGCTGGTATCTTGCAGAGGATTGCAAACTTGCTCACCAACTTTTGTTATGGACTTGTTGCCTTATCCCTTTCTTCATAGGGTTGCTGGTCACATTCATCAGCATCCGCAACATATTCATCCGGGTCCATGTCATTATTGGTTTTTCCACTAATGCCAACATCAAAGTGACGATTATTATTATTGGTTCATACCAAAACATATCCTTATACATTTCAAGCATAAAACTTAAGAAATGTAGTTATAATTAACAAGATAGGGTTTTAAGGAAATTTCTCTTTTCAAGTCTTTCATCCTTGCATGGAACTACTCTTCCACACAACAGCTAGTTAGCCTTCATAGTCCTTGCTACCTCTCGCATGCAATTGTCCAGATTTGTCCATTTGATAGCAGCGGCCATCATTAGTACTTTGCTGCTCCATGCTCAGATTCTGGTGACTTTTCCTTGTTCCCTACTGGATAAGCTTTCCAACACCTATCCACATGCTTCATTCCGACTTCGGGTGTGAAAACCACACCACTTCTAAAAATGAATACTTTCACCAAATCTTGGCATTTTACACACCACTGTATTTTGGATTTGGGTGCCAACTTTAGCCACCTGTAAACCACTGGAAGACAGCTGAGAAATCCTGCTGAAAAACGGCCGAAATCTGTTGAGAAATCCCGCTTGGAAATCTCAAAATTTCCTTGTGCAGAATCGGATCTCATTTCCTCTATCAATCCGACGTTCCGGATCCCCAAACAACTAACATCTTCCGTCGTTTCAGATCCCCAAACCACTAGTTTCTCCGGTGTTCATCGGAAATCGGATCCTCTAACCCGTCTGACGGCTAGTTCTCTAAGCTTCCGACACTCTGGCAGTCTAATCTTTTAAATTTTTTCGACGTGTCGGCGGTCCAATCTTCGAAATTTTTCCGACGTTTTCTAAACTTAGAAAAACTTTCTTCTTCTTCTTGTCGCCACATCGGATGCTCAAACAAGCTTCTGACACTCTGGCAGTCTAATCTTTTAAATTTTTTCGACGTGTCGGCGGTCCAATCTTCGAAATTTTTCCGACGTTTTCTAAACTTAGAAAAACTTTCTTCTTCTTCTTGTCGCCACATCGGATGCTCAAACAACTATCCTCTTCCGACGTTTCGACGATCTTTGGAAGATCTCTGCTGAAACGGCGGCTTCGACTTCCACTAATTTCCTCCGAAACTTTTATTCTTTTCTTCCGCTGTTCATCGGTAATTGGAAACACTACCGTGTCGGCGATCAAACCTTCTATCCTTCGGAAGGATAGTCCTTCAAACAGCCGCAACGGCGACCCAACATCCTCGATCTTCTCCCGATCGGCAGCCAAATCTACTGTGGCACACCCTAATCGGCGTCGGTAGTCTTTCCACATCGAAAGTCTAGTGCTCTAGACTTCCGCAACAGCGGGCGCACGAACTACTTTCTTCTTCCGATGGCCGACGATTTCTACACTTAGAAAAATTTTCAAAATTTTCCCTCTTCGCCGCTTGATCGGCTCCATCCTTTCTTTCTGTCGGCAAAATAGTCCCTTCCGCAGCTGCAACGGCGGAACATGATCCTTTATTTTCTTCCGATTGGCGGCCCAATCTGCTATGGCATGACCCGATTGGCATCGGCGGGCTTTTCACATCGGAAGTCTAGTGCCTTTGGCTTCCGCAACGGCGGGCGTTCGAACCACTTTCTGCTTCCGATGGCCGACGATTTCTATACTTAGGAAATTTTTGAACTTTCTTCATGGTGTCGGCGGTCGGAGGCGTTTCTCGTCGGATGCCTAGTCGTTTCTCCATCCGCAACAGCGGGTGTTCGATCGACTAAATTCTTCCAACGAACTTCGAACACTTAGGCGATTTTCCTTCCAACTGCTCTCCGTCGGGCATGCTTTCGCCTAATATCTTCCGCTACGTCGGAAGTCAATTCCGCTAACTCTTTCGCTACATCGGAAGTCAATTCCGCTAAGTCTTCCGACTGTTCGGACACTTGGACAATTTTTGGAAGTTTTCCAGTCAACAACCTTTGATCTCTGCTGGGCAGAAACAAGTCCTGCCACTGTCACTGCATCCTGGTGGTCCACTCAGGCCCATGCTGCAACATGAGTTCTGATACCACGCTGTCACGTCCCCGACCCTCCGACCGGCGAAGAGGACGCGACGAACACCAAGACAAATGGGCAAACAGCCCCATGATCATGAACAGACACGAAAACAGTGCCATAACCAGGAACAAGAATAAATTCTGAAATAAAGAGCTTGATCATAATGCATAACAGGAATATGCTAAGATGCATAATCCATCATTCAAGGATTCATAATTCATCAACATACAACGGAAGCAAACATATACACTCCGGCATTGAACATGTCCATCATAATTCATGAAACAGTAGATTAAATTGCAGAGATGAGATAGTCAGCAGTACTTATCTTCTGATGAATAACTTGCTCCACAACTAGCTACGTCGCTGCAACGTTCCACCCAACCATAGGCTAGTGTGCTCATCAGTCTCTCAGCAACACTACCACCCCCGAGCTGGGCATGATTCCTTAAGGAATAAGGGTCAATGCAGGCTTACACATAGCCAAGGTTTACAAAGCAACAAACCAACACAGTTGGGATTCACCAGGTCATCAAAGAGCTAGGATCGACTAAATGCCAAGCTGGTGGCCTCAACACCAGTCTTCTCATGCATGCACAACCTCTAATCCCACTCACACAGTCCGAAGACCAACCACTGCATACCGCAGCAACATAATCCCTGCACAGCCCTGTGATGAAGGCAAGGATGACCGGTTGACAATCCCAACCACACGATGAACACAACTCAAGCCACAAGACAACTCAGAGTTGTTCTTGGCCATAGCGTGGCCAAAACAACTCAACAAAAACCCAAAACCAGGGTGCATCAACAACCACAACCCCACAATGAATGATGGCAACAAACCACAGTCCACAATGGATAATAAACAGCACGCAGCTCCTCAATGCAATCGCTGAAGACAAAGCAAATCCCACATGGGAATGAAAAGGTCCAATTCTCAGCCTGGACAGGGAAAGCACACATGCAAGCCCCCAATATGTAAGGCAGCACAGTCGACCAACGTGGGGAAACAACAACCCCGGTCTCACAACGAAATAGCGGAAAAATTACATAGTCCGATAGTGGAGAGAAACCAGACTCTCAGCATGGACTGAAGGGAAAACACAACCGCAGACCACAGTGGATAGTATGCATGGCCACAATCGACAAGGAGACGTATACATACCACCGAAACTGGTGTGAAACACACAAGCACACAACCCCGAGCGTGAATGGCTCTTGCACCCGAAATTCCCGAGTGGCAGCCACGATCTCACCTGCTCCCTGCGTGAGGAAAAACCAACGCAGAATCTCCTGTGCATGAGGAGAAAAACAGAACATCTCCCTCTCTGCGTGAGGATCCCTGCGTGAGAGAGAACAGACCTGCCTATGTGCGCGAATGAACATACCAACGGGAGGACGAACAGACCACCATCGTGAAGGTTGGAGTCGTGGGAAGAGTGGAGACCAGGCGTGAGAGAAACGATGGTTCTGCCGCTGGGCATGTGTACTATCTGAACTGCTAGTAGCCTGCCAAACTGACGCCTCCCCATGCCCACCTTTCCTCAAGCAAATAACTGCCCTCAACTAACTCAACAAAACATTAAAGAAGTTGGATGAGACAAGGGAAGATGACACAAGGCTTTTCCCCCCAAAGACCCAGGTTGACATCCCCCACCCCTTATCCTTTGGAATCATTCCCTTTTCATCTTTCATGTTGCACTGCCGTAGCTGGTTGTGGTTTATTTTAATTGATGTGCGTTTTTACATGATTCGAAACTATGATGTGCCAAATAACATGATATACCATCGTCAACTATCCCCATTGCTGAAACATACACAACCAAATCGATGGTGGGATTTTGCCTTTAGCTCCTCACCACGATTAATTACATTATATACATCATGCAAACGGGGTCAAAACCGGGGTGTTACAACCCCCTTCACTGGGCTACGTCTTCGGGTCCCTCTCCAATGGGTACCGATCCAATTAATGGTCTTAAAATGGTACAAAATGGTTCTGGAATCAACTTCAACAACTGTAAACAGAATGCTGTACAAAGTCTTCAAGACCTCTCTTTTGGAAATTACAATTAGCCTTAAAAAGGCAAAGAAAGCTAAAGTATAATCGAGAATGTCGACTTCTACAAAAACAACATCTACTTCACCAATAAAACTCTCCGCATAACAGAAACACGATGCTCTGTGCTCTAAAAACCTCTGCCCTCTAGTGTGGCCAGAAACGCGTTTATAAAAGCGTTCAGTTCCCCGGGTAAGTAACGGTTTGACTCGTTTTATCATCACAGCTGTTATCTTCGTCATTATCGTTACAACCATAACTAAAACTAAACCATGCAATCCCGCCAAATCGCTGCACAAGCGTTATGTTACCACGACGTTCCATATCCCTGAAACGTTGCAAAAGGCTGTTCATGTGCTATACTCTTGACCACATTAAAAATGGAATATCCACCATATGTTCCGCCAAAATTTGCCATTTAATGTGACATTGCAACCGCCACACAATATAACGTAACCGCCAGCTAACCGCGTACCCAATGCAATAAACATTTGATGCTACCGTTTTAATTGCGCGACTTTGCCACCAATGTCGCAGCATCCACAAACGTCGCAGCATATAACTAAGCTCCACAACGTCGCAGCATCCACAAACGTTGCAGCATACGTGACCGCGTGGCTTTTCACGAACCAGGTGATGTTCCACTTGATGGTGCGCAAGCTATACTATAACTGCGCGGGCTATAACTACGCGATGCTATAACTACGTGGGCTATAACTGCGTGGGCTATAACTGTGCGATGTTTAGCATAGGAGTTAAAAACATATGATATGTTCTTTGAACCATTAATAAACATTGTACCATATTGGATCAGTGTAATTTTAGAAGATGAATAATCCACCGAATCATTCCTCCCCATTGGAGAGCTTTTGGACCACCAAAAGCTTGAATCATTCTGCAAGTAAGTGAGGGTACTGCTCCCTCACTTTTCCAATCTCCATCCATCTTGCTTTGCTAGGATGCATGCCTTTAAGACCCACTCGAAGGTACTCAACATTCCCCCTTCATAAATTCCTTACATTTCTCTCAAGAATAACATCATCCTGCAACCCTTTCATGTATTCAGGTGCCAGATCATCAACTGAAGGAATCTGTATGTTAGTTTCCTCATCCATGATAATAGGACGCTCATACAGTTTAAGATTCTCAACATTAACAACTGAATAAATTTGCATGTATGGAGGTAAATTCAAGCGAAAGGCATTAGTACCAATCTTTTCCAAGATCTCAAAAGGACCATACCTGATAGGCTTAAGATTTTTACCTTCACCTTTCATTCTTTCTTTGGTGATATGTAACCAAACTCTGTCACCAACCTGAAATTGATGATGAACTCGATGCTTGTCATGCCTAGCTTTGTACTTTGCCTGGCTCTTCTCCAACTGTTCCTGAACTGCCTGCTGCACCACTTGGATTCTCTGCATGAATCTTAGAGCTTTATCTGCATCATGATGTCCATCCACTGCATCTTTGCCAAAAGAGAAGTCCAACGGTGTTTTTGGCAAATAACCAAAACAAGTTTCAAAAGGAGATCTTTTTCGTGGAAGAATGAACGACATGATTGTAAGCATGATGTATATACTGCAACTGCTCATCCCAAAGTTTAGGATGTTTACTACAATATTCTCTGAACAGCTAAACCACGATCCTGTTCACTACCTCTGTTTTCCCATCAGTCTGTGGATGAAAAACTTTACTTTTATTCAGTTTAGTATCCATAAGCTCCCATAGAGTTGACCAGAATTCTCCCAAGAACCGGGAATCCCGATCAGATACAATAGACATGGGTAGCCCAAAATGTACCCAAATATTCTGAAAGAATAGATGAGCTGTTTGTTCAGCAGTGATCTGTTTGTTACATGGCATTAAGATACACATTTTGCTGAATCTGTCCACAACAACATATAGGTAATCATGCCCTTTTCTAGACATAGGTAGTCCTCCTACAAAGTCCATAGAAATGCTTTCCCAGGGACGAGAAGAAACTGGAAGAGGTGTGTACAAACCCAATTTCCTATTGCTAGGCTTACTTCTTGCACACATAACACATCCTCGTATATATTTAGCTATAGTTTCTTGCATCTGAGGCCAATAACAGTGATTCTGCAATACTGTCAACGTTTTACTTACACCAAAATGTCCTGCAATCAATGAACTATGTGCTTCTCGGATCACATGCACTCTCTCTTTCTCTGGAATACAGAGTTTACCGAGATGATACAGGAGTTGATTATGCACATAATAGTTCTCTTCCCGTTTACCATGTATCAGTGATGCATATACGTTCTTAAAATCTTTATCTTCTGTATACTGTTCAATGTAACTTTCATGTGTTAATGAACTCTTCTGAAGAATGATTGAAGCATTTGTAGGTGGCCTCGATAACATGTCTGCTACTTTATTATGAATTCCCTTTTTGTATTTAATTACGAGATGAAACTGTTGCAAGAATCCCATCCATCTTAAATGACTACTTTGCTGTACTTTAGTTTGAGATTGCAGATATTGAAGTGGCTAATGATTAGTATGTACGACTGTTTCTTTTCCCATGATATAATGTTTCCACTTCTTCACACTCTGTACTAAAGCATACAACTCTTTGTCATAAGTCGGATAGTTACTTACCGCAGTAGAGAACGTTTCTGAATGGTAACAAACTGGCTTCCTCCCTTGCATCAAAATGGCTCCCATGGAAAACCCGTTGGCATCTGTTTTGATCTCAAATGGCTGTTGCAAATCTGGCAACGTCAGAACTGGTGCTGTGCTAATCCTTTCCTTCAAAGTTTCAAAGGCTCTCTGATGCTTGCCTCCCCACTGGAAAATCTCTTTAAGTCTTGTCAACGCATGTAATGGAGCAGTAATGGAAGAAAACTCAGAAATGAATTTCCTCCAATACTGAACCGCACCCAGAAAACTTCTGATTTTAGTAATGGTGTTAGGCCGTGGCCAGTTTACAATGACAACAACCTTGGCTGGGTCCACTTGCAGGTGGCCTCCACCAATAATATGGCCCAGATATACTAAAGAAGTTTTAGCAAACTCACATTTAAACATGTTTACATAAAGCTTCTCCTTCCTCAGTACATCTAAAACTTCCTTCACATGTACAATGTGTTCTTCCCAGGTTTTGCTAAACACAAGGATATCATCCAGATATACAATTACAAAATCATCAATGAATGGACGAAAGACATCATTCATGATCCGCATGAAAGTAGCAGGTGCGTTACAGAGCCCAAAAGGCATCACAAGCCATTCATACAAGCCCTGTTTTGTTTTAAACGCTGTTTTCCAAGCATCGTTTTCAGCAATCCTGATTTGATGATACCCACTACGTAGATCCAATTTTTTAAATTAAGTTGCATGTTTCAACTGATCAAGCAAATCATCAATGTGAGGAAGATGATACCTGTTTTTAATGGTGATTTTGTTAAGGGCCCTATAGTCGATGCACATCCTCCAATACCCATCCTTCTTCGGAACCAAGACTATAGGAGAGCCACCTTGACAAGTGCTTGGCCGGATGACACCCTTCTCAATCAGCTCCTGAACCTGCTTCTTGATTTCCTCATTCTGCATTACAGACATCCGGTACGTGGCTATGTTTGGGAGTGGCACATCCTGCTGCAAATGTATCTCATGCTAAATTTCTCTCTTTGATGGTAACCCTTTCGGATCTCGAAATAAATCATCATACTCATAAATAATTTCAATCAGTTCAGATTTAAGTTTAGGATCACATCCTTCAAAAGATTTAGAGATTTCATCATTTTTCACCTTAACCATCATTAACACAAAATTCTTACTAGCATTTACCAACCTCTTCATTTGTCCTGCAGAAACTATTGCTAGGTTTGTTCTTATCTTATGTGCTCGTACAATATATTCCACACCATCTTTAAAAAGATGATACTTATTCTGCTCTCTATAAAAGACTGCTTTCCGGTCATACAAATATGGACTCCCAAGTACAATCCTACAAATGTCAAGTGGTACTACATCTAGTTCTACCTCATCCATAAAATTTTCAGTGATTGCAAATTTCAAAACACATTTCTTGGTAACTTGCAATTGTGTATCATTAGTAACCCAACCAAGAGGATAGGGTTTTTCATGAGGCATAGTAACTAAATGTAATTTCTTAACCACTTCTTCTGATATCAGATTTACTTGTGAACCACTATCAAACAATGTATCAATCTTTGTGTGATTTGTAATGACACGAACATGAAACAATGCACTTCTATTTTTATCATTTTGCTTAGAAGTAGGTGGCAGACTTGTACTTGCACTAGAACTTGATTTTGCATCGATGGGAAGTGAGATACTTTTATTCTTACCCTGGATTCCGACAGCTGTAACCTTTGTTTCATCACCTGAGTCGGATCCCAAGTCTTGAATAACTGCTGCAGTAGCTTTTGCTTTGCCTTTATCTTTGTTTCCTCCGTACTTCTTTGGCCTTAACTCCGGATGAAGTTTTCAACACTTAGAGACATCATGTCCCTTCTGACAATGCGAACATGTAGGCTTTTCACCCTCTTTCTTAATGGTAGGCATCTTCTTTTTCCCCTTATCTTTACCTTTCGATTTGCTATCAAATTTAAAGGATTTCTTCACAAAAGTATCATTAGCATGCTTCCCCCTAGCTTCTAAATGTGTGGCTTGAACACATACATCATCCAAATTACTGGGGTTAAATATCAACAACGTATGTCTCAAATAAGAATGCATGCCACCAATGTACTTAAGAAGAGTTTCATGCGTATCTAATGAAACATTAAATGCAATAGCCCTCTTTCTAAATTCATGAGTATATTCTTGAATGCTTTGTCCTTTAGCTTGTCTAAAAGTTTTCCAGCTCATTATCAATTACTGCATGTGACCTAAAGGATAAAATTGCTTTCTTAATACTTCAGTGAATTCATTCCAAACTGAAATAATTTTACCGTTTTTTTGAAAATCTTGCTGAATCTTGCTCTCCCACCAAGTAAGAGCCATTCCACTCATTCTCAAAGTGGCCAATTGAATTCTGGAAGGGTCATCATTAATGCCCTGCACCCTGCAATATACTTCAAGCTGCTTGATCCAATTGTCTAACTTTTCAACATCTAAATCTCCATTATAAATTGGCAATTCAAATTTCACATCCAATTTGAAATAAGGCATATTAGGACTTGCATTATTTGAATGAGAAGTATGAGAATAAGAGAAAGTTTGATTAGTTTCAGGAGGATCACCATCACCTCCTACTCCTTTACCCTTTTCTTCCTTCTTCACTTCTGCATCTTTGGATGAAGATCCTTCTTCTTTCTTCTTCCTTTCTGCTCGCTCATCGAGTGTAATTTCCATCATGGCTTTCATGCTGATAAAAGCCTCCAAAAACTCAGTTTCAGAAATAACAGGTTTTTCCCGTTCTATATGTCCTTCTTCTTCCCCTCGTGGAGAAGACATGGTTCTTGAGAATGTTCTCCTTGAGCCAATCTCAGGATCTTCTTCAATTAATTCTCCTTCACCAAGCTTTAACCTGGACCTGGTAAGCATTCACAAACTTGCACAAGCAGTTAACCTGCTTTGATACCATAATATGATCTGTCGGATCTCAACTTGTGTGCATCAAAAGTTTATAAAGAATGCGTTTATCAGTTTGCTTACTTCATAAAATAGCATTAACATAATTAAATGCTCAAAAACAGAAGTGAAATGCAAACTGTAATAAAACTAAGCTGAAACAGAAAGAGAACAGTAAAATGAAGATGAGAGTCATAAACAGAAGTTGATTACAGAGTTCACCCCCTTCACTGGGCTACATCTCCGGATCCCTCTCGAATGGGTACTGATCCAATTAATGGTCTTAAAATGGTACAAAATGGTTATGGAATCAACTTCAGCAACTGTAAACAGAATTCTGTACAAAGTCTTCAAGACCTCTCTTCTGGAAATTACAATTAGCCTTAAAAAGGCAAAGAAAGCTAAAGTATAGCCGAGAATGTCGACTTCTACAAAAATAGCATTTACTTCATCAATAAAACTCTCCTCATAACAGAAACACGATGCTCTGTGCTCTAAAAACATCTGCCCTCTAGTGTGGCCAGAAACGCGTTTATAAAAGCGTTCAGTTCCCCGGGTAAGTAACGGTTCGACTCGTTTTATCATCACAGCTGTTATCTTCGTCATTATCGTTACAACCATAACTAAAACTGAACCATGCAATCCCGCCAAATCACTGCACAAGTGTTATGTTACCACGACGTTCCATATCCCTGAAAAGTTGCAAAAGGCTGTTCATATGCTATACTCTTGACCACATTAAAAATGGAATATCCGCCATATGTTCCGCCAAACTTTGCCATTTAATGTGACATTGCAACCACCACACAATATAACGTAACCGCCAGCTAACCGCGTACCCAATGCAATAAACATTTGATGCTACCGTTTTAATTGCGCGGATTTGCCACCAATGTCGCAGCATCCACAAACGTCGCAGCATATAACTAAGCTCCACAACGTCACAGCATATGTGACCACGCGGATTTTCACGAACCAGGCGATGTTCCACTTGATGGTGCGCAAGCTGTGCGGGCTATACTATAACTGTGTGGGCTATAACTGCGTGATGCTATAACTGCGTGGGCTATAACTGCGCGATGTTTAGCATAGGAGTTAAAAACATATGTTATGTTCTTTGAACCATTAATAACCATTGTACCATATTGGATTAGTGTAATTTTAGAAGATGAATAATCCACCGGATCACTCCCAAAGACCTGGAAACGATAAAGCTAGAATATGAGTTGATCAAGTTTGCTAGCAAAGCAACAGAAGAGCTAGTAAAGACAGTGAGGAAGACGAAGAATGCCTATGCAGAATTCTGTAGAAGAGTCCTCCTAACTTAGAATCGGTGTCAGATCTCTGCTAGCAAGAGATTAGAGGTGTTGCTGGAGCATGAGGTATTTTTTAAGCAATTACAGGAACAATGCAACGAAGACGAACAGGCCATTCAGCTAGTGAAGAAATTAGATGAAGAAGTGCTTAAAACTGAAATAGCACATGCGGCAGTTAGCAGTCACTTACTGGAAGACCAACTTCGCCTGATTCTGGCAAGAGTGGCGGGTATAAAAGCTCAGGATGCTAAGCATGAAATTACTATCAGATTTCTAGAACCTTCTGGTTTTGAAAAAAAATCAGTCGATGCCAATGCATGGAGGAAATTTATGAATGAGCAAGCTAAGTCATCTTAGTTGGATTATTTAGAACATTTTTTATATAATATATTGTATTTTGAGTCCATAAGCTAAAGGACAAAATTTTGTAAAGGAAAGGTTAGGGGAAGCCCAAAAGGAAATGAGGGAAACTCAAGAGTTTTTACTTTTTGTATAAATATAGGAAAGCTTTATGTATCAAAGGACCTTTTTTCAGACTATCTTTGTGCAAGGTTATTGTAAGAAGAACTATTTCATCTTATAATAAAGAGTTATATTTTCGCCTGGAGAAAGCATTGTGGGGTTTCAAATGCTTGACATGGACTGGTTGGATGTGAACTATTTCTGTTTCAGCTTGTTTCTATGAACTGTGAGATTGTTCTAACTTATTAATTCTTTCATGTTATGAATGTGCTGATGTTTAATTATGTGAAATTTCCACAATCGTATCTGATTATTGAATGTTTTAATTAAAAATGAGCTATATCTTTGTTTATCTGTCTATTTCTATTCGTGTATTCATAAATATTAACAACTATCTGTAGTATTCTAAATGCATGTGATACAATACATTACTCATTATTAATTATTGTGTTGCTCTCTAGGGATAGGTTTTTATTTAGTTTTATTTGTTTATGATTTAGAAGCGAAAGAGGTAAGACGAGAGGTAAGAAACTGTGCATCACATTGTGACACTATTCATTATCTCTATCGACTGCATTTAGCTAGGCACTTGTATATTATACCTAAACATAAAACTAAAAATACAATTAAACGGTGGATCGGGTCGCAACCGGTAAAATAAGCTTTAACCATTACTTGACTTACGGTAGTCAGACCGTACACCGGACGGATTCCCCATACCAAACAATAACGAGCTAATTGGGAACGTTTATTGGGGAGAATCCCTACTGTTGTTACCTACGATTTTCCAGGACTCAACAGTATGCTACCATCAAGGAGGAGCATAAATCTATAATGAAGAACCAACCTTGGTATCCAGATCTCTAACCCCTTCGTAGGAAACTTGCATGGTGCAAGTGGAGATCTTGATCAAAGTTGGCAATAGGTGGACATGAGAGAGTGTTAATTTTAAGTTCCTTTTCCCACCCTGGTTTCAAGTCTCTTCTTCATTGTTTAATTCCCAACCCAATAAGCATTTTTGTTTTAGATGAATTGATTTATCATAAATAAATTGTACATGAAACACTAGAAAACTTCACCGGAATAAATTTTAGGACAATCACACACACACAAAAAAAAAATCCAGACGCAATATTTTTGGCAAGTTTCCCAGGAAAAACCCACAAGGAGAAAACCTGTTTGAGAGATAGTTCTTTTTATTTCTTCAGCAAAATAAAGTGCAACAACAGAATTACAACTTATCTCATCCGCAAAACCCAAATTCTTTCATGGAATTCATTCCAAAACAGCAGTGAGCGGATTATACGAATTTGATTGTATAAACCTCAAAATTCATGTAATTGTACGGAATTTACTGTATTGACCTCGAAAATGGTGCCACTGTACGAACTATGCGAATTTCGAAAAAAAATCTTGAAAGTTGTGTTGCTCCCTGGAAATGTGTGCCATTATTTTCTTCTCGAAAAACGTACCCAAAACTGTTGTATAGGCCTTTTGTTTCTCTCTCCTACTATTTTTTCTTCTTCTCCTCTCAAGAAGTCGAATTGCTCTCTGCTCTCTCATAATTTCTCTCCAACTCTCTTGGTTTCAAAATGAAGAATGGGTGCCTTTTTTATTGTTTCCCTTGTCTTTTCATTTCACGTTCATAGGGTAGATGAAAGGTCACTAGATCAAGGGCCCACATTTGATCTAGTGTTTTCTCATCAATGGATGAGAAAAATCAGTTTTCTCTCCATTAAATATTTTCCCTCTTAACTCCACTTAAATTTATTTAAAAAGTATCTTTATTCTCTAAAGTGCATTAATTACTCATCTCAAGTAATTAATACAAGGGTCATGTAACGTATCCCCTTTTTAGTGACTAAGGCACAAATTCACTAGGGGTACACTTCCTTGGGTACAAAAATTCAACACTCCTTCTTACCTAGGAAGATGCTATCCCTCACTCCCAACTTATCCTTGAAGAAGATAAATTGTTTCTCCACCAAATCTGGTAATCTGTTCATGTGCTTCTCACACAATGTAATAATTCCCACCCTTTCTAAAATCCTCTCTATAAAGGTCATTAAAATACTCTCTATAAAAGTCAAATTTAATGTCTCTTCATGTTAGGAATCATTGCACGAAGGACATCCTCAGCTGCAACACTCACCACTTTTGATTCTTGCGGGAAGTCTTTCTGGCTTGTCCTTCGCTAGAATCACACTCCAGTATCACATTGTTCGTTATAGAAGCTCCCTCTGTCTCTAGAAGTTTTCCTTCTACAGAACTTGTACTCTGCACTAGTGCCTCGTGTCGATAAGTCGCATCTCGTTCATCTATAGGTGACAACTCATACTAGCTGACTCTCCTACTAGAACTAAAAGAAGTAGCCTCTCACATACTCCCCTGAATCGAAGACTGGATACCTGGTACCACAGTAGTCTTCGGAGCATCTCGCTCTCCTCTTTGAACTAAGAAATAACTACTCGGTGCCACATCAATCCTTGGAGCTTCACGCTCTCTGTATGTCTCAGAATCTAATCCTTTCATCCACCCGTATCCTCCAGATGTAGGTTCACCAAGCACCACATACTCTCCATCTCTCTTATGACCAATCAACACTCGATTAACCGAATCCACTCCCACTGGGTAGATAAATATATGTTCATGATTGGACACCACTACATACCTTGCACCATCAAAGGCTAGAATAGAGAGCCTATTATCTCTCATCCCTAGAACAAAGAGCACTCTTGATACCTTCAGAAGCTCTCCAAACTCTAGTTGGAATCATAATCGTGACATCTATCTAATTGCATAAAATGTGCCCTCTCCATCATGTACGAGCTGCTTTGGATTAGTCTCTAAAGTGAGGAATGCTTCCACAATATCCTCTAGATGTAGGTTCACCAAGCACCACATACTCTCCATCTCTCTGATGACCAATCAACAATCGATTAACCTAATCCAGTTCCACTGGGTAGATAAATATATGTTCACGATTGAACACCACTGCATACCTTGCACCATTAAAGGCTAGAATGGATATTCTGTTATCTCTCATCCCTAGAACAAAAAGCACTCTTGATACCTTCAGAAGCTCTCCAAACTCTAGCTGGAATCATACTCATGGCATCTATCTAACTGCATAAATGGTGCCCTCTCCATCATGTAAGAGCTTCTTTGGAATAGTCTCTAAAGTGAGGAATGATTCTCCCATCCTAGTGATTTTATCACAATACACACTCTCAACTATCCACTTCCTTGCATCCATATATCTACTACTACCGCAACTTGAAAAAACTGTGACAAGAGAGAATTATTTCTCAAACTTTGCAGCAAAACTCTCGATCTTTGTTGTAGTTGCAACCTGTTCCGCCTTCTCTTTCTTTTCCCTCTTCTTGTTAGGACATTGGCCAGCATAATGGCCAAATTCATTGCATGCATAACACCTAAATCTGCTTAGGCTCTTCTTATGTTCACCTATTTGTTGCTTAGCCCCTCCCTTCTTGGACTTATTGCATGTAGCTGACAAGGCAACCTATTCCTCCTCCTTATCATTTGATGAGCTACCCTGCACACGGCCTCTCTGGGTATCCTCTTGCATGAAATCATCCCACAGTATCTCCCAAGAAGGAATTTCTCCCTGACAACTATAGCCTCCATGAAAACAATCCATGGATATTTCACGCCATTCATAGTTGTCCTCACTAGCTCACTTCCATCTACCTTCCCGTCCACTGCAACAAGCTTCACTCTCACATGAGATATACTGGTAAGGTAAGAAGTTACATTTTCAGATGTATCCATCCTTGTTCTCTTCAACTTCTCTCGCAATACCATTTTTCGATTCTCATTCGAACTTTGGTATAAGCTAGTCAAAACATCTCACATCTTAAAGGCACGGTATTTGCTTGAAATATATGGGATAACATGGTATTTAACTGCATCTAAAATTATCCTTCTAGCTTTTATATCCTTTTTGTTGAAGGATGCAACTGCTTATGCATCTATAGAAGCGATAAATGTAATAGGTTTTTTTGTGTGTTATGAACCACCTCATCCCAAGTTCATTTTCCTCCAATCTAAGCACTATTCTAGCTTTCCATGGGAAAAAATTCCCATCCCCATCAAGCCTATCCTCCAACCTTAATGCAATATCCATTTCAATGCAAATTTAAAATCCAACAAAGGATGTTCACTGACAAAAGAAGACACACTAATTGTCTAAAAAATTAACAAATCTGATTTCTATCTCTTTCTTCAACTCAACTCTGATACGATGTTAGTTTTAAGTGTCTTTTCCCACCTCGGTTACAAGTCTCTTCCTCATTATTTAATTCCCAACCCAATAAAAAAATTTCTTGTAGATGAATTGATTTCTCATAAGCAAATTGTACATGAAACACTCAAAAAATTCACTAATAGAAATTTTATGACAGTCACACACACACAAAAAAATCACACAGTATTTTTGGCAAATTGCCCAGGAAAAATCTGTTAGGATATTTAGACACTTAGGAGTTAGTTAAGATCAACTTGTGTAATATATCTGTTAGATAAAAGTGTGTTTCTTTGATATGCATTAGTATGCATTTGTAAATATTCTAATCCGATGGTCACAATATGTTCTAGACATAGAGTGATCTGACGGTTCAACTTCTCTCAGATCATACCTACCATTGATCCGTGGCTTAACACTTGATTAGTCTATGATCTCTATTTAAAGAGCATAGAGGGTCATTGGCTAGTTGATTGATTATGAGAAGCTCATGTAACTTTCTTTCTTTTGCATAATAAATTGCTCCAAGTAGCTATTTGGCTGGGGCCGTAGACTGTTTCCTTTTCGACGGTTTTAACCACGTGACAAACATCGGTGTGTTGATCTATGATCTTTTTGTGTGAATCGGTTTTTCAAGGTGTTCGGTATTTTGGGAGTACCCTGTGTACCTGAACATGGTATCAAAGCTTTTATGAAGAGTCGTTTTCAGTTTTGATCTAGATCTGGAACTGGTGTTGCTGAAAATTTGAAAGGGTTTCTGGTTAGTGCTTTTTTGGCTTGTGGAAGCTGTTCCATTGCGTCCGGAGCACCGTTTCCATTGGGAAACTGTTTCCGTTTGTTCCAGAAACACCAATTTCGACAAATCTGAAGATATAATGTTACAGTGACAGATTTGTTTTTTAATCTCTCATATCTTATCAATTTTATTATTAGATCTTTTTTGTTTTAGTCTCGGACTGTTGCCTTCCCTGACTGCGTATTCTCTTTGCCGTGCACCTTGCGCGATCGCGGCGAATCAGAAACAGTAAGGGAAAGTTTTTTTCTTGTCTTCTCGGCTGCGTGTGCTCTTTGCCGTGCACCTTATGCGATCACTGCAAATCAGATACAACGAGAAAACTTGAAAACGTAGAATTTTCGGGTAAGCTAACCAAGATCTAACCCCATTGTGTGGAAATTTTGTTTGTTTGTTTGTTTGTTTGTGATTTGCAGAAAAAAAAAGGCAAGCACGGAGAACAAGAAATAAAAGTAAAAAAAAAACCCCTTTCACTTTCCATTCTTTTACGTACCTTTTAAACTTAGCTCACTTGGTACAAAGTTGCTTTATTCTTTAATAGGTCTTGAGTTCAACTCTTATTAAGCTACTTTTTAGTGTATGCAATTTCTATTTTCAAGTTACTTTATTGTAAAAGTGCATCTCACATAAATAAAATAAAATAAAAAAGTGAGTCACTTAAGTCTTTTAATTTATTGCCGCACTATTTAAAAGTAACATTATTGTAAAAATGAACCTCACTTATTCCACAAAAGTGATTCACTTCAAAGCAACTTTATTGTAAAGTGAATTTTCAAGTTACTTTATTGTAAAAGTGCATCACATAAATAAAATAAAATAAAAAGTGAGCCACTTAAGTCTTTTAATTTATTGCCGCACTATTTAAAAGTAACATTATTGTAAAAGTGAATCTCACTTATTCTACAAAAGTGATTCACTTCAAAGCAACTTTATTGTAAAGTGATTGTCAAAGGTTGATCTTGGGAAGAGCGAGATTTTTTTTTTGGTTGGTCAAGTTAATATCTGTCACGTCAGTATTGGGGACATCTTTAACATTTTCTTTGATCAAGCATAACTTCATCATCCAAAATCAGTTTTCAGTGCCGTTTTTTTTTAAACCGCATATTTTTTCGATCTCTTTGCAACCAGATAGTTAGTTTTTGTTTTTTCAGTCATTATTTTATAGTATGTTTGCCCCTTGTGATATTATACTTACAAGTTCTAACTATTTCTCATAGAAATCACGTATGGAGGATGTTCTACGAAGTATGAGACTTTTCAAGATAAACTCAGGGAAAGAAATAGAATCCACTGATGATGATAAGAAAATTAAATGGGAAAATATATATGATGAAGCTCGTGTATTGATTGGGATGTCAATCTCTACTGATTTGCGATTCCACATATCTGGAATTGATGAACTTGATAAAGCTTGAGAAAAATTGGAATCTGTGTTTGGTAAACATAATGAAATTCGGGGTCATCAACTTGAGAATGAGTTGCTTTCCTTGAATCCAAATGATTTTTCATGCATTCAAGACTATTTATTTAAGTATAAAACTCTTAGACTCTTATGTGTAGAATGCAAGATTAAAAAAGAAGACAAACAATGTATTTATCATATTCTTTTCAAACTTGGACCTGCATATTCTGTTTTTGTATCTACATTCTACTCCATGAAAGAATCCTTGACTACAACTAGTTACCAAGAGCCTAGTCTTGAATCCTTTTGTGATTCCTTAATTAGAGAGCAAGATAAGCTCATTCATCTTGGAATAATTAACAATGCAAATACATCTAGGAAAGCCTTATTGTCCCAACAGAAAGAAAAGTCCAAGCCTCCCAAGAAACAAAATTCTCACAATAATAAGCCAAAAAACAAGGGTCACAAACCCTCTCAGCCAGCTCCTTCCTTAAAACATGACAAATGATCCAATCCAAAAGGAAAGAAGATTGAGCGTCATTGCAATTTTTGTGGGAAAGATAATCACGAGGCTAAGTGTTTCAAGAAGATGGCAGCCTTGGAAGCAGCAATGAAGAAGCACCACATCAGTCTAGATTCGTCTTCAGAATCTAACTCTCATGGACATGCACTTTGTGCTTCTGGTTACTCTTATACTGCATCTTCTTCTTCTACTTCAAATGAATGGTGTATTGATTCTGGAGCATCTTATCATATGGCTAAGGATCAAGCCATCTTTTCTACTATGCCATGAATGTAACACCAAACAAATATTTGTTGGTGATGATAGATCTCTAAGTGTTGTAGGATCTGGAACAATTCCAGTAGAAAATGGTCATTTCAATGATGTACTATGTGTTCCAAAAATTTCCTGCAATTTGTTATCAGTCTATCAAATTACTCGTTCAGGTGAAGGTAAAACTGTGACGTTTACACCTCAGCAAGTTGTAATCAAGGATTTTAAAAGTCATCAAAATGTACTTGCTACTGGAACTGTTGATGATATTACCAGGTTGTACAAATTTAACAACTTTGGGTCCTCACCTTTTCCTTCAGTTTTTGTTGCTCATAGTGATAACTTGAGAAAACTTTGGCATGAGCGATTTGGTCACTTAAATTATCGCTCATTGCAACAACTATGTAAATACAATATGGTGATTGGTCTTCCGATGGTATCTTGCAAGAAAGGTGTTTGTTCCGGTTGTGTAATCGGAAAACATCATCGGGACAGTTTTAACAAACGTGCCTCTTAGCACTCCTTGGTTCCTTTGGAGCTTGTGCATAGTGACTTGTGTGGTCCTCTTCCATCTGCATCATTTTCTGGTTTCAAATATTTCTTAACTTTCATTGATGACTCCTCCAGGCGCACTTGGATTTACTTCCTAAAACTTAAGAGCGAAGTATTTAACATGTTCTTGGCTTACAAGGCCCTTGTTGAAAAAAAATCTAGTCATCAAATTATTAAGTTAATATCTGACAATGGAGGAGAATATGTTAACAACACGTTCACTACTTTCTGCACTGAACAAGGAATCCAACAACAACACATTGTTCCATATACACCACAACAAAATGGTGTAGCTGAACGGAAGAACCGCACTTTAAAATAAATGGCTAATTGTATGATCCAATCGAAGGGACTAAGTCTTCAATATTGGGCTGAGGCCATAAATTGTGCAAATTACATAGTTAATCGCACACCCACTAAAGTTTTACAAGGTATAACACTGGAAGAAGCATGGAGTAAAATTAAACCAGATGTAAGTCACTTTCGTGTGTTTGGTTGTGAAGTATGGGCTCACATTCCAAATGAAAAACGGAAAGCATTGCAGCCTAAAAGTGAAAAGTGCATATTTGTTGGATATTCTGAAGATGTAAAAGGTTATAGACTTCTTAAACCCCATTCACATGATATAATCATTAGAAGAGATGTTAAATTTGATGAAAATCTCTTGGCCTGCGAGCCTAACTTGGCGAGTGTGCCATCTTTGGCCTGCGAGCCTGATTTGGCTTTTGTGCCTTCTTCTTCTTCTCCCAACTTCCTTGATAGGTTTCCAACTCCAATTTTTGATGATGACAGTGAGGATGAAAATCCACCTCCGCCTGCTCATGTTCCTCCAATTGCACCAGCACCAATGACTCCTCGATAGGTCCGTTCCACATGTGAAGCAGCTGGTGATCTTGCCAGTGATCCTAGAGATCAACGTCGAACACGTTCTCAGTTTCAGCGAGCCTCTTCCCTTTTGGCTCAAGTTTCCGAAAATCATGATCCATAAACTTTTACAGAAGCTTCAGGAAATCCAGATTGGGATGCAGCTATGGATGAAGAATATCGTTCCTCAATGGCGAACGATACTTGGGATCTTGTTCCTCTTCCAAAAGGAAGA